>JAPKLX010000496.1:75093-128378 GCA_026898415.1 Leonotis leonurus
TGGGATGCGAAGTGACAATGTTGCAAAAACCTAACATTATAAGAGCATTCAACACAGATATATATATATTCATCAGTGCATAATATTAAGCATGAATATTTGCACAAGAACAGTAAGATTAGCAGATCATAGGACGCAAAACACAGAATGTGCAATAAATTGCAGATATAAAGGAACTAGAATGACTGTAAACCTTTGCAGCGTGAAACCATGGCAAAGATATCCTCAAGTTTTCGAAAACCATGAGTGTCAAGGACTGCATACGGTTCAGGTGAGAGAAACCTCTGAACCTCAGCAACGTGTTGAAGAAATAGAGAAGTTTGGGGTGCCATAGTCAAACGCAAAGATGTTTTGAGAAGAGATTTGCAGAAGTTTGGGAAAAATCTTAAGTGCTTAGAAATTTTGAGAGGTGCGCAGTGCGATAAAGTGAATGTGAACAGTTTAGAGAAGGATATCGCATATATATAACAAAAATAATTAATCGAAAATAAAACTGTAAGTAATTTGAAGAGTTGGAAAATTTTCTCCCTTTTTAGATTTTCCCGCTTCTATTATTTTTTTTGCCGCCTTTCCTTGCGTGAGATGTACGCTCTAGATCCTAGGGTTTGTAGGCGAGCGTGTGCGTATCTCTTATTTTGGGCAACTTTCCTTTTCCTTTTACTTGTAGGGATTTCCTCGATCCCAGTTCCCAAAGTTGTGCTAATCATCACGAAAATAAAGGGTTTAGTAAATCTAGGTTAGAAATTCACTTTTTCAGTCTGTAACCTAGTTGATTGACGTCAAGAACACTTTAATTTCCTCAACAAGTTCCCCCTTGACTTAGCAATAAAGAAATAATTTCCACATGGCTTTTTCGTCGATTTTAGAGAAAATTATGCCACGTGTATTTTTATTTCATCTGGGCTTTCTGTCATTCTTGTAGTTAGCATTCTGGTGATTCTCTGGTAGCTTTCTGTTATTAGCTATCTGGTAGCTTTCTGGTGCTCTTCATCCAGACTGAGTAGTCCAAGTTTTCCACACAGCATCTTAAATCTTTCTTCTGGTAGTGCTTTAGTTAAAATGTCAGCACGTTGGATGTCTGTATGAATCTTCTCAATCTTAATGTGCTTTCTCTCTACATGATCTCTGATAAAGTGATGTCTTACATCGACATGTTTGCATCTTGTGTGGAGTACTGGATTCTGTGTTATAGCTATAGCACTTGAGCTGTCACAGAATATAGGTATCTCCTTTACTTCAATCTCATAATCTCTTAGTTGCTGTTTCAACCATAGAATTTGTGCACAACAGCTTCCAGCAGCCATATATTCTGCTTCTGTGGTTGATGTAGCAACAAATGTCTGTTTCTTTGAAAACCACGATATCAACTTGTTTCCAAGGAATTGACACGTTCCAGAGGTAGACTTTCTGTCCAATTTGCATCCAGCATAGTCTGAGTCAGAATAGCCTGTAAGCTCAAAGTTATCATCTTGTGGATACCAAAGACCAATGTGAGCTGTTCCCTTAAGATATCTAAGTATCTTTTTGGCAGCTTCCATATGTGATTCTTTAGGATTGGCTTGATATCTAGCGCAAACTCCAACTGCATAGGTGATATCTGGACGGCTTGCAGTAAGATATAACAGAGAGCCAATAATTCCTCTATATTGTGTAATGTTAGCTGGTTTTCCTTCTGGGTCTGGATCTATCTTTCCATTTGATTGCATTGGAATTTTGACTGCTCTGCTGTCTTTCATTCCAAACTTGACTAGCAGATCGTTGATGTACTTTGCTTGATTAACAAAGATACCATCTGGTAGTTGCTTTACCTGCAGACCTAAAAAGAAATTCATCTCACCCATCATGGACATTTGGTATTTGTTCTTCATCAGTTCTGCAAATTTGTCACACAGATAGGGAGATTGTGATCCAAAGATTATGTCATCGACATATATCTGGACTAACAGAATGTGTTCTTTGATTTTAATGACAAACAGTGTCTTGTCAACAGAACCTCTTTTGAAGCCTGATTCCAGTAAAAATGTTGACAATGTTTCATACCACGCTCTGGGTGCCTGTTTCAAACCATAGACAGCTTTAGCTAATCTATATACTTTCTGGTCAGGATTTCCCTCTTCAAAACCAGGTGGTTGTTCAACATATACTTCTTCTTCAAGTATACCATTTAAGAATGCACTTTTAACATCCATCTGGTACACTTTGAATCTTTTGTATGCTGCATATGCGAGGAATAATCTGATCACTTCCAATCTGGCGACTGGTGCAAAAGTCTCGTCAAAATCGATACCTTCCTGTTGATTGTATCCTTTTGCAACAAGTCTAGCTTTGTTTCTGACTATCTCTCCACTTTCATCTCGCTTATTCTTGAATACCCATTTGACACCTATTACTTCCTGATGGTTTGGTCTGTCTACCAAATACCAGACTTGGTTTCTTTTGAACTCATTGAGTTCTTCTTGCATAGCAATAACCCAGTCTGTATCTTTGAGTGCTTCATAAGTATCAGAGGGTTCAACACGTGATAGGTAGCAACTGAGAAGTGCACTTTCTCCATGCATCCTTCTGGTTTTTACTCTATCACCTGGGTTCCCAACAATCTGTTCAGGAGGGTGATTGTCTTGTATCCATCTCCTCCTGCAAGTCATTTCTTCTTCTGATATCTCAGGTTCTGGTTCACTTGTTGGGTTCTCAAATTCTGGATGAGATGATTGAAAAGGGTTTTCAATTTCTGGTTCTTCTTGATCATTATTCCAACCATTTGAATCTCTTGATTCTTCGGGTTGATCTGGTTCTGGCTCATTAGTATTGTTTCCTCCTTCTGACTGATTATCTTCTGGTGTAGTTAAGGTTGTCTGTTCTGTTCCCCCTTGCTGCAAGCTTATTGTTTCAGCATTGTTTGGAACTTCAACATCATTCTCTTCTGATGTATTTCAGATTAGAATATCTTCTAACAGAATTCCTTTCGCTTTCTGGTTCTTGTTCTGGTCTTGTGTTTGATCAACATCTAGGTCTCTGTCACTAATAACAGATTCATCAAAAACAATATGAGGTGTTACTTCCACAACGTGAGTCCTCTTGTTAAAAACCCTATAAGCTTTGCTAACATCAGAATATCCTAAGAATATTCTTGGATCAGCTTTGCTATCAAAAGTTTTCAACTGAGATTTCCCATTATTGTGGATGTAACACAGACAGCCAAAGGAGCAAAAATAATGTATCCTAGGTTTTCTGTTGTTCCATATCTCGTAAGGTGTCTATCCATGTCTGATGGTAACAACTGATTTGTTCTGTGTGTAGCATGCTGTATAGATGGCTTCTGCCCAAAATTTCTTTGGTAATCTAGTTGCATTGAGCATAGTACGAGCTGCTTCCTCCAATGATCTGTTTCTTCTTTCAACTACCCCATTCTGTTGAGGATTTCTTGCAGCAGATGTCTGGTGAGTGATTCCCATCTGGTTGCAGTATTCCTCAACCTTCTGGTTTAGGAACTCTGTTCCACGATCTGTTCTGATGGTGGTAACAGAAACTTCCTTTCTCTGGGTGATTTTGTTGAGAAAGTTTGGCAGCTTCTCCAGAGTTTCCTTCTTTTTATACAGGAATATTACCCAAGTAAATCTTGAATAATCATCAATGATGACTAGATTATATTTCCTACCATTTACACTTAATGGTTTAACTGGACCAAATAAGTCTAAATGTAGTAACTCCAATATTCTGGTTGAGCTCTGGACAGATTTGCTGGAAAATGATGTTCTGGTTTGCTTCCCAGCTTGACAAGCTTCACAAATGTGACTTTTGTCATAGACTTGTTCTGGTAATCCTTCAACTAATTTCTCTCGTGCAATCTTATTGATTGACTTGAAATTGAGATGACTTAGTCTTTTATGCCATAACCAGCTAGTTTCTGATACTGTCTTAGTGACCAGACAGGTCTCTATCTGGTTGTTCCATTGCACAATATATAGTCTGTCCTGCAATATTCCGGTAAGGATTATCTCATCTCCTTCCTTGTTCTTCACCAGACAGTTGTTAGTGTCAAAAATAATTTGGTTACCATTTGTACAGAACTGACTTACAGAGAACAGATTGTGGCTAAGACCCTCAACATATGATACGTTTGTGATGGTGGTCTTGCCAACTTTTATGTTTCCATATCCTCTGGTATATCCTTTTGAATTACATCCAAAAGTGACATGAGGTCCTGGTTTCTCTATGTAGTCTGATAGTAGGTTCTTGTCACATGTCATGTATTTTGAACAGCCACTATCTAAGATCCAGATTGCTCCTTTTGCTACCTTGTACCTTCTTGCAGTCTTCTGATCCTCTACATCATCTAGACCGTTGTCTAGTCCTGTATAGCATTCATCCCAATCTTCTTCTTCTTTGGCAAAGAATGCTTCATCATCTTCTGTTGAACTATCAGATAGATGACTTGACCTAGAATCTTCTTCTTCTTCTGCTATCATGGCTTTACGTTGAGCTTTTAGTTTTCTGTCCCTCTTAGCTCGTAGTTCTTCTCTTTGACTTTTAGATAAGTCTGGGCAATCGGTTTTGAAATGACCTTCCACATCAAGCAGTGATGAGCTTTGAGACACATCTTGATTCTGAAACTCCATTCTCTATAACCCTGGATGGAGAATTCTTCGCATGCCCTGATAACAGATGACTCCATAACAGATAATATGCAGATGATGAAAAGATTTTCTAGATCTATTCAAGTTGACCACGCAGGTATTAACCTTGTGAAAATAAAACAATGGCCGTATGAACCACTGCTCTGATACCACTTGTTGGTCCCGAAAGAGCAAGGTTTGGTGTATGGGGGGGGGGGGGAATACACCAAATGCAAACTTTTTCAGTTTACTTGACTAATTTAATCAGAGAGATGCAAGCTTTCTAAAATACAGATTGCTCAAGTTGATAGAACAAAGTGATTATCTAATCGATTAGATTCTATCCAAGTAAGATCCCTCAAGTGAGATATACAAAGCTGAAAGTAAGCGTGAACTTAATTTCCAACAATGTACTGTGTGCGGAATAATGGTGGACTTAGTCGGTGCTCTTGTTAAGAAAATCTTTAGAAAAATTAATCGAGTATTTAGGAGATTGATTAAGTATGCAGGTTGAATGAGTATGATAGATAGAGAATAAAAACAACTGAAAATAAATGCAGAATTTAAAAGGCACAGTTATTTTTACGTGGTTCGGGAAACCCCCTACGTCCACGGTCTAATCCAAACTGGATTAGATATCCACTACTAGGTTACTCTTCTTATTTAACCTCGCTGAGAACGAGCCACAAGTTCCAAGTACAATCTAACTGAAACTTATGCACGAATAAGGGTCGTGTCCCTTTACAACTTACAGAAAAACTACTGTAAACAGGTTATCTTCACGTTAATCCACTAGAAAACTACTAGCTAGCAAAGATCTCCTTCTTCTCTTGAATAAGACAGACTTGAATCGAGGTGAGTTAATGTGATTACGATCACGAACTGATTGAAACTTTTGTCTGATGAAAGAAAGAATCGCTTGAGTGTGTTTCTGTGATATATCTCTTGTTCTTGTTCTTCAGACTTTAAAACTTCAAACATATATAGGCTCTGAATTTGAAATTCTAGCCGTTTGTTGATTTGGCGTGATTTGATTTGTGGATTGCCAATCAATCATATCTCTTCTTTCCTTGTAGAGTCGTTGATTGAATCTTCTATGAATGGCAAGCAGATCATCTATGATTACTTTCCTTCTTCATGTCAATCAGTGATTATGTTTCCAATTCTCGATGGATAGATTTTAATGTCTCACAGACAGGTTTGGTTCAGCTCTTTCTGTTTTGCTTCAAACCTTCTGGTTATGTCCTTTCTGGTCTTAGTGTCTTTCTGGTAGAACACTGGTTAGACATCTTCTGGTTGAAGTGCTTTTCTGGTTGGACACTTGCTGGTTCAACTTTCTGATCGAGACATCTTCCATCTTTCTGGTTGAAGCCTTTCTGGTTCAACTTTCTGTTAAAGTTGACTTGCTCCATTTTCTGTTTGAGACTTGCTGGTTTGAGACTCTCTAGTTTAGCCTTCTGCTTTGAGACTTGCTGTTTTAAACTTTCTGTACAAGACATCTTTCTGGTTGAATTTGTTTCGACTATCTGGTTTATAGAAACCAAAAGGAAACGATACAGAACATGAATAATACCAAGTGTGTTTTGAAAGAACATCATCAAAACTCAGAATATTTATGGGGTTCCCAACAGTCCTTATTTAAAGAATGAGGGCGTTACAGTTTGGTATCAGAGCGGGTTTACGTTCCTGTAGACTTGCTTCTTTATGAAAAGGAGTGTTACTATATATTTTAAACTCGTAATTAGAAGTGGGAGAATTTTTGGGCCATGACCGCTGCTCTACGTCGACTCCAAGGTATTATATTTTTTTTTAAAAATAAATAAAATATTTTGTTATTAAGTTTTAAAGTTAAGGTGTGAGTATGAAATTAAAGATTGTGTCAGCAAAAAAAAAGATTAAAGTTTGTCCATAAAGTGACAAAGTATGAGGTATTACGATTGATGATTTGTTTAATTTCTACGACACATTTTATATGAAGTTCAATGATGAAAATTTTATGAAGCTTATTAATTTTAGCCTTCAAATAAAGTATTTGAGTTATAAATTTTATGCTATGAGAAAGAAGTCCTAGAAATATTACCTATAGGTTTGGATGCAATGACTTGGATTTTTATTGAGTGATAGGATAATGCCTCCACGTCGTGTTCCTGGGCAAGAAAACGGGCCCAATGCCCCAAGTGTGAATGACAATGGTGTGGACTTTACCCAATTTGTACAAACACTACAAGGGTTTATGCAACATCAAGCAATCCGAGTTGAAGGCGTGAACACCCAGTCGAGAACATTTGAAGTTATTGAGCAATTCAGAAAGATGGATCCGCCAAAGCTTAAAGGAGATGAAGGGCCTGAGGATACTGAGGAGTGGATCCGAGTTCTTGAACGGATTTTTGAGCTAATGGGATGCACTGAAGAGCAAAAGGTCTCATGTGCGATATATCAGTTAGTTGAGGAAGCGAGCTATTGGTGGGAGTCACATGCTCGAACAATGACAGCTGAACAACGTTAAACTCTGGTTTGGAGGGATTTTAAAGATCTGATTATGGATCGTTATTTTCCCCAATCCTACAGGATGCAAAAGGAGACTGAATTCCTCAATCTGAAGCAAGGCAACATGACGGTGGTCGACTATGAGAGGAAATTCAATAAATTGTCCCGATATGCACCATATCTGGTTGATACAAATGAGAAGAAAGCATGTCGGTTCGAGCAAGGGTTACTACCAGAAATTCGTGGGATATTGGCTGGACTAAGGTTGCAAACTTATAGAGAGGTGATTGATCGAGCTCAAGCAATTTCTAATGGCTTGCAACTAGAAATTAAAGATCAGAAACTTGACTCGTTCGGGAAGAGGAAATGGGAAGACAATGGAAAGAGCAAGAATGATAAATCCAACAAGAGATGGAAACAAAATTCACGTTCTTCAACGGGTTCTACAACCATTGGATCAAGCACAGACAAGCCCCAATGTCCAATGCTACTCCTGCGGAGAAGCGGGGCATATATCATTTAATTGCCCAAGGTACAAAAAGGAGTTTGGGAAGATTCAAGAACCTGAAAAGAAGGTGAAGCCCCGAGTTTTCGCCATGACACAAGGAGAAAATAATTCCAAGGATGGAGCAGACACTATGTCAGGTATACTTCAAGTGTCTAATATTCCAGCTTTAGTTTTATTTGATTCCGGGGCTAGTCACTCTTTCATCTCTACAAAATTTTGTTTGAAGCTTGGAATATCTTGCTATATTGATTGTGATGTATTAGAAGTTAGCATTCCTTCGGGAAGAATGATTACAGTTACTAAGAGAGTAAAGGATGTAGTGATAGACATTGATGGGAAGAACCTAGAAGTTGATCTTCATGTTATAGAAATGCGGGATTTTGATATAATTTTGGGAATGGATTGGATGGGCAAGAATAATGCAACACTCAGATGTCGTGAACGAGAAGTGGAGATTCAACGTCCGGGAGAGCCAAGACTTTTCTTTTATGGTGCAAGAACAAAAGCTCCACCAAAGATTATAAGTGCGATGAAGGCAGTGAGGATGCTAAGGAAAAGGGATCACCAAGGGTACTTAGTTACAATAATTGAAAGATAATCTAGCGGAAGCAAGGTGTCTGAAGTTCCGGTGGTAAGAGAATATGAAGATGTGTTTCCTGAGGAGTTACCTGGAATTCCACCAGACCGTCAAGTTGAATTTGCAATATGCTTGATACCAGGAGCTGCACCAGTTTCAAAAGCACCATATCGAATGGCACCGACAGAATTGCAAGAACTTAAGGTTCAGTTGCAAGAATTGCTCGATAAGGGATTTATTCGACCTAGTGTTTCTCCTTGGGGTGCTCCGGTATTATTCGTGAAGAAGAAGGACGGAACGTTGAGAATGTGCGTTGACTATCGAGAACTGTATAAATTGACGATCAAGAATAAGTACCCGCTGCCTAGAATTGAAGACTTATTCGACCAGTTGAAAGGTGCGAGCATGTTCTCGAAGATTGACTTGAGATCAGGCTATCATCAAGTTAAAATTAAGGAGAGCGATATTCCTAAGACAACTTTTCGAACGAGATATGGTCATTTTGAGTTCACTGTCGTACCTTTTGGACTCTCAAATGCACCAGGTGTCTTCATGGATTTGATGAACCGTGTCTTTCATAAGTACCTTGATCAATTTATTATTGTTTTTATTGACGACATCCTAGTGTACTCGAAGAATAAAGAGCAACATGCCGAGCATCTCAGAATCGTATTGGAGACCTTAAGAAAGAAAATTTTTATGTGATGTTTCAAAAATGTGAATTTTGGCTAGAACGAGTTGCTTTTCTTGGCCACGTTGTTTCGTCCAAAGGAATAGAAGTGGATTCGGTGAAGGTTGAAGCAATAAGTAGCTGGAAGACACCAACAAATGTGAATAAGGTTAGAAGTTTTCTTGGAATGGTAGGATATTACCGAAGATTTATAGAAGGTTTTTCCAAGATTGTTGGTCTGTTAACAAAATTGACACGTAAAAATGAAAAGTTTCAGTGGAGTGAGCAGTGTGAGAATAGTTTCCAGGAATTAAAGCAACGCCTTGTATCAGCCCCTGTTCTAACCGTACCTGATGGTACCGATGGATTTGTTATCTATAGTGATGCTTCAAAACAAGGGCCCGGATGAGTACTGATGCAACATGGGAAGGTAATAGCATACGCTTCAAAGCAATTGAAGCCACACGAACAAAATTATCCAACGCACAATCTGGAGCTTGCAGCAGTGTGAAATTTACATTGACCACAAAAGTTTAAAGTATTTCTTCACGCAGAAAGAGTTAAATCTTCGCCAAAGAAGATGGTTGGAATTAGTTAAGAACTATGATTGCACAATTCACTATCATCCCAGAAAGGCAAATATTGTTACTGATGCACTAAGCAGGAAAAGTTACATGACGGCGTTACCCACCAAGCAAGAGGAGTTAATTAGAGAATTTGAGAAGTTGAATTTGGAAGTGGTGACACCACCAAGTGTTACATCAGGAGTAATCGCTGCACTCATAGTTCGTCCGATGATTCGAAATCAAATTCGAGAAACTCAGAAGGATGATCTGTTTCTGTGCAAAATGAAAGCACGAGCATTAGAGAGGACAATTCAAGGATTTGCAGTTACAGCCGACGGCACACTTGTTTTCAACGGAAGGTTATGTGTGCCGAAAAATGAAGATTTGAGGCGAGAAATACTTGAAGAAGCACATAACACTCCGTACTCCGTGCATCTTGGGGGAACTAAAATGTACAAAGATCTGAAATCAATCTATTGGTGGCGAAACATGAAGAAATCCATTGGAGAATTTGTAGAAAGATGCATCATATGCCAACAAGTTAAAGCCGAGCACCAACATCCATCTGGATTGTTAAACCCTCTCGAGATTCCTCAGTGGAAATGGGAGCACAATGCTATGGATTTTGTGTTTGGACTACCTTGTACAGTTAAAGGAAATAATGCTATTTGAGTTATTATTGATAGATTGACGAAATCAGCTCACTTCCTTCCCATGAAGATGACTTTTAACATGGATCAGTTGGCTCAACTGTATATTAAAGAAATTGTAAGACTACATGGGGTTCCGGTGTCAATTGTGTCAGATCGAGATACTAGATTCACTTCCAACTTCTGGAGAAGTCTTCTGTCAGTTTTAGGCACCAAATTAAGTTTCAGCACGACTTATCATCCTCAATCAGATGGACAATCAGAGCGGACTATTCAAATATTAAAGGATATGCTCCGTGCTTGTGTGTTGGACATGAGCGGAAGTTGGGAAAAGTACCTACCATTAGTAGAGTTCGCTTACAACAATAGTTATCAAGCTACTATTTGTATGGCCACGTTTGAAGCACTTTACGGGAGGAGGTGTAGATCACCAATTCATTGGGATGAAGTTGGAGAGAGACGAATTTTGGGACCTGAAATAATTGAAGAAACTGTCAGCGTATCACAATCTCATTGTGTGATTCAGAGATATAAACTCCAAAGTTCACGATTCTCTATGTGGTTCGAGTGTTTCCTACTAAATAGGATATGTGTGTGTGTTCTTGCAGTGATCAATTTTACAAGTTGGATATACATTGAGTTCGACCACTTCTAGCTTCAGTGTAGACTTATCATAATGTCTAGCTGTAATATCCCACATTAATTTTTAGTTTCATTTATATTATTTTGGCGAGTTTTATTAATTTTTTTTAAAAATATAGTTTGAAATTGTTTGAAAAATAAATTGGTTTATTATATGTTTGAACTTATAGATTTGATTTCGAATGTTTACAGGTTGTCCGACTTAGAGCGGGGATGTGCCCTAGCAAAGTATACATTATTTTTATAAAATATTTGAAGATATTTAATATAAATATCTATGATTTTATTAAAAAAAATATCTCAGATAAATATCTATGATTTTTATTAAAAAATATCTAAGATTTTTCTTAGTTGATAAGGATATAATATAATATATATATATATATATATATATATATAGATATATGTGTGTGTGTGTGTAGAAACATCTCAAACTTTCTTTTCTCTCCCTACACCACCGATTACTCATCTTCCCTCACTCTCATTCATTTTTCTTATTCTCTTCAAGAACTTGGAGGTAAACTTCTTAAATTATGTTCTTATTTGGTAATTAAGGGTGTTTTAATTGTGTGTTTATATGAGTATATATGTATATGATATGAAATACATGGTTATGGTGAGTCGGGTTATGGTTTGTGTTATGGAGGAAGGGCCGCCGGTGGAGGAGAGGTGGAGGCGGCAGCGGGGCTTCTGCCATGGTTCATCGTTGATGATACGTCGGCGAAATCGAAAATTAGAATGATATGTGTGAACCCTATTTTCGGCAGAAACAGGGCAGCATATTGCGAGCTGATTTTTGTCTGTTTTATTTATTCAAAACCCATCGTATTAGATACCATTTTAAATATCTTTTCGTTGTCTTTCTAACGGTACCTTTGGATTGTAAATCGGAGTTCGGACGATGGAGTTATGACCTGACGAAGTCAGGGTGTCAATTCTTCGCGCTGCAGGTGCTGCGCAATTTGAATATGATTTTCCGGCTTCAAATCGATGCCGAATCCAAAATATTTCTTCAGGAGTTTTATAGTCCAATCCTTAGAAATTATACTCGACGTTATGTTTTTGGAAATCGATAAACCGAGTGTCCATAATTGATGTCCCAAAACTTGTGGTTTAAGTTCGGAATTTAGTAATTTACATTCTATGTTTTATATTTTGAATTGAGAAATATTGCTTAACTTATTTATTAATATTCTCTAAACTTGTTTTATCTTGCTAAATTAATTTCATAATCTTCAATTAGAATGTGTTGTAGTCTCAAGAACTACATATATGTATAAATCAAGTTTTATATATGAGTATTAATTGTATGAGCTTAAGCTATAATAAGTTTATATTTTCAATGTGTAATAAGTTAAGTTTTAAAATGCTAGGCGACGCAACATCTAAGGCTCGAGGATGGACAACCAACTAAAGTTGAGGATTTTCCAAATGAATTGCGTCTATCGAGGTGGGGTTTACTTTATCTGTAAGCGAAGTGGTTATATGGTTATAATCATTGTTGTGTTTTGTTTCATTCGTATGAGCTATTTATGTGGACCACAAGGGGTTGAAAAGAGGTTGATTTACCCACAAGGGGTAGGCCCATAAGGGGTCGGGTCCACAAGGGACCGAGGCTAGTCTCATTTAAATAACTAAGCTAAAGAGGTTCATTACGTTATGTTGCATTACACAATTGGTTATAACTGTTTGCATCGTATTCTCCACTGAGTGTGTTTGCATACTCACACCCTATTTAATGTTGTGTTTGCTGGTTAAGAGTCGATGATGGAGTCAGACTGGAATTTGCTCCATACTCTCCCAGTTCCAATATGTTGGATTACATAAAACTTATGTTATTATGATATATGTGTGTGTTAATACAATATAACCTACTTTTGCTCAAATGTTTTAGAATCGTATTTGTCATATGATAACTATGTTTGGTTGAAACACACTTCAGCGAATTTTAAACTGATGTTGATATTTTGATGGGTATGTATATATATATTTGTTTCGATGAGGGTTGTGTCCCAATTTTGGTATCGTTGTCTGCTGCTGTTGGTTGATATTTCAGGTTGGCATATACGTATTTATAGGGGATATGCCGTCCGTTTGTAAAATTTTATTATACTCTCCGCTGCTTATCTTAAAAAATAATTCATAATATCATTTATAATATTAAATGATTAAAGAAAAGTAAAGTTTTTCGTAATGTCCTTATTTAAAGAATGGGGGCGTTACATCGTCGGATCGTTCTGTTTCATTGTTCTTCTGGTATCTGCTTTTGTTATCTTTGTAGAACCTTCTTGATCTGATTTCCATCTTGTCCATCCTCTTGGAAATCATGGCAAATTCTTTGAGCAATTTATCATTGCCTCTTTCTTCTGGTGCTCCAGTTGGCGTTGGTTCATCTGTTTTGCACTTCGCTTTGAAGGCGATCTCTTTCTCTTTCTTTGAATTATTTTCATTCTTCTTGCTTGAAGAGTGATCCGATCCATGTATCCTTCTGATGTTACATTCGTGAAGAGCCAGATGGTCAAATAGAGCTTCAACAGACAGATCGTTGAAATCAGCACGTAGTGGCTGCATTGCTGAATAAATCTCCCAGCTTGGTGGTAATGCTCTGAGAATTTTGAGATTCTTCTCTCTCTCTGTGTACTTGTTTTTATTAAACGCAGAGACTTCAAGTAACACTTCTATGAACCTATTCTTCATCTGCTCGATGGTTTCTCTAGGTTTCATCTGGAATTCATCGAACTTATTACACGCTAGAGAATGCTTGTTCTCGATCATTGCTTCAGAACCTAGACTTAGTTCTCTCAAAGCTTCCCACATCTCTTTGGTTGTGTCAAGATCTTGGATCTTAGCTAGATGAACTCATTTTACCGTACTGGAGATGATTCCTTTGGCAAGGTCATCAAGATTTGCTTCTCTTCTTTCTTCAGATGTGTACTTTCTGGGGTCTTTTGGTACATTATCCTTGACAACTCCAGTTTCCATGATACGGGTTGATTCTTCATAAATGACCAATGACCCTTCTTCGATCACTTTCCACATCAGACAGTGATGAGCTTTGAGGCACATCTTGATTATGAAACTCCACTCTCTATATCCTTGGATGGAGAATTCTTCACATGCCTTGATAACAGATGATTCCATAATAACAGATAGGATGCAGGTGAATGAAACGAGTTTTCTAGATCTATTCAAGTTGACCACGCAGGTTTCACCCTTGTGAAAACAGAAACAATGGTCTTAAGAACAAAAGCTCTGATACCACTTGTTTGTCCCGAAAGAGCAAGGTTTGGTGTATTGGGGGTGGGGGGAAACACCAAATACAAACTTTTTAGAGAGATTTAAGCTTTCTGAAAAATAGATTGCTATTTGTGACAGACCAGATCAATCTCGTTCTGTCCAGGCAGAATCTCTCGAGTGAATAACACTAGGCAGAGATTAAGAGTGATCTTATTCTCTAGCAGAGCGTTGTGTGCGGAATAATGGTGAACTTAGTCGGTGCTCTTTGTTTAGAAAACCTTTACAAAAACTTAACCAAGTATTTAGCAGATTGATTGAGAATGCAGTTTTGAGTGAGAATGTATGTTAGTGAATAAAACAACTGGAATATGGAATGCAGAAAGTGAATAGCACAGTTATTTTTACGTAGTTCGGGAAACCCCCTACATCCACGGTCTAATCCAAACTGGATTAGATATCCACTACTAGGATACTCTTCTTGTTTATACTCGCTAAGTACGAGCCACAAGTTTCAAACACATCCTGGTTGAAACTTATGCACGAATAAGGGTCGTGTCCCTTTACAACTTACAGAAAACTAATTTAACTGGATCTCGTCACGTTAATCCACTAGAAAATTACTAGCTAGCGAAGATCTCCTTCCTTCTTTCTCGATAAGATAGACTTGAATCGAGGTGTGATTTCAATCATGAATGGCTCAGAACACGATCTGGTGAGTAGAAATCTTCTCAAGTAAATACTTCGATGGATGAGATGATTTCTGGGCAGAGTAACAACTTGTTGATCGTAGATGATTTTTTTTGTTCTCTTCCAGTCTTTGTTCCAAGCTTTTATAGGTGTAGAATTTAAAATTCTAACCTTTGTGCTTGATTGGTTCGAAGTAAATGTGATTTACCAATCAAGGATATTGAATCCCTAAATTATCTCCTCTTGCCTTTGGAGAATTTGACTGAATCTTCAATAAATATGTCAGGTACTACTTTCCTTCTTCATGAATAGGTTGATTCTCCTTCCATTTTGATAGCTCGCGTGATGTTGCAATGAGTTTGGGATTCCTCATCAGTTAATCTGATATCATCTGGTTTCAACACAAAATGTCGATCTGGTCACAGACGATCTGGTAAGAGTTGATAAAGTGACCATTCTGAAATATCTTCTACTTGCTTCAATCTGCTTATTGATCTGGTCCTTTTAACTAAGAGACAACTAAAACAATTCTATAGGATGAATTTCCTTTACAAGTCAAGTCATTTCGTAGAAAGGACAAGGATCAGTTCTCTTATCAGATACACTTTATATTTTAGTGTTCTGGTATACATAGAAGAGATCGAGGTCTAACAGAACATGATTAAAGCTAAGTGTGTTTTCGAGAGAACATCATCAAAACTAATTATTGTGGGGTTCCCAACAATTTCCCCCCTTTTGACGATGTCGAAACCACACTTCACAATATAACCCTAGATAGATACATAAACATGATCTGGTTTTAAACAACCAGAAGGGTTAGCAGATTGTTATTTAGTTCATATAACAATCAAATGTAAAATAAAGGTTTCTGGACAATGAGACTTTATCTTCAGAAAATCCACATGTATTAATATGTATCGATGAGTACAAGTGGAAAACAAGAAAGACAATCAATCAAAAAGAAGTAGCAGATGATTAAAGATAAACCAATTAAGAGAACCATCTGGCTGCTCCTCCTTTCTTCATCTTCTCTCGTTGAGCGTCAGAAATCAATTATATGCTCTCATAGATTCCATCTGTCACCCTGGCATAATTGGGATCATGATTGTCGATCTTGTATCCTTTAATCTTGGCCAATTGATTGATGTAATTCAAAATGTACGTTTTTCCGGGGATGTTACTTTTTGGAATCATCGGGCATACAATGTATTCCTTTTCAGGTGCTTTAATTATAACTTTTTCATCTGAGGCAGCCGTTCTGATTCGTTGTATCAGATTCTTGTCACATAAGTTCTCCAGATACCGGTTGAAGTCATCATCTGGTGTGGATTCAGAATAAGTAGGTTCTTTCAGGAAGTACATATTCAGAATAAAACCTTGCTTGACTTTCTCCCAATCGTTCTGGTCATTCCCTGGAACCCATATGTCTGTTGGGGTTTGCTTCTTCAAAGACAAGTTCCATGTCGAGAAAGTTTTCTTCTTCCTTTTCTTGGACTGAGTTGTGGATTGGGAAGACTGCTGTTGGGATCGTTCTGATGAAGGTTGAGAGGAGAACATGCTGTCTCTAGCATGCTACAAGTTTGATGAATTCAAGATGAAGCCTGGAGAAAGCATCGAGCAGATGAAAAATAGGTTTATTGAAGTGCTACTTGAAGTTTCTGCATTCAACAATATCAAGTATACACAGAGAGAGAAGAACCTCAAAATCCTCAGAGCGGTACCATCAAGTTGGGAGATATACTCTACTATGCAGCCACTACGTGCTGATTTCAATGATCTATCCGTTGAAGCATTATTTGATCATCTGGCCGTACACGAATGTGATATCAAGAGAATTCATGGATCAGATTATTCTTCAAGCAAGAAGAATGAAAGCAGTTCAAAGAGGGAGAAAGAGACCGCCTTCAAAGCAAAGTGCAAAGCAGATGAACCAGTACTAACTGCAGCACCAGAACAAGGAGGTTACGATAAGCTACTCAAGGAATTTGCCATGATTGCCAAGAGGATGGAAAAGATGAAAATCAAATCAAGAAGATATTGAAGGTTCTATAAAGATAACAAGGGTAGATACCAGAAGAACAAAGAATCAGAACGATCTGATGTAAAAGCTGACACAAAAAGTAATGGTAAACCCTTTAACTCTACTGATTATACATGTTATGGCTGTGGCAGAACAGGTCATTTCAAGACAGATTGTCCTGACTTGTCAAAAAGTCAAAGAGAAGAGCTAAGAGCTAGAAGAGATAGAAAACTCAAAGCTCAATGCAAGGCCATGATAGTTGAAGATGACTCAAGCAGTTCAAGTCATTTGTCTGATAGTTCATCAAATAATGATGAAGCATTCTATGCAAAAGAAATAGATGAAGATTGGGATGAAAGCTACATGCGATTGGAGAACGGGCTTGAATAGAACGAGGTGAATTCTCATGTTTCTATGTTTTCAAATAAATCTATCTATGATTCAGGAAATGAAGATGAACCAGAATTCTCACGGGATGAAATTAATGAGATGTTTAAAAGCTACACCAGCATAAAGTTCTTCTCTACCCAAAGAAAATGGTCTTGAGAAAATGACAAGCTTAATGAAACTGTAAAGTTCTTGAGTGAAGCAAACACCAAGTTCTCTACCCAAATAAATGGTCTTGGATAACAGATCAAGACAAAAGATGCAGAAATATACTCACGCAATTCCAAGGTGAAAGATGTGATCAACAGAAAGGATGTAGTAGAAGATAAATTGAAGAAAACCATGGAAAATATGACCAAGATCAACAAAAGTCAAGAACGAACTGAAATGATCATCGATATGCAACAAAAGGGAAGAGCTGGCCTAGGATACAATGGAAAATTAGTGAGACTCAGTTTGTTGCTGAAAGAAAGAATATACCAGATCAAGTAAAGGATCTCAAGAACAAGAAAAGTCAACCCCCAGAAGATGATGATGAAGGAAACATGAGATAAGAGATACTATCAGAAGAATGGTCAATCTACTCACTATGTGAAAACAGATAAAAATCAGAAGAAGAAGACAACTACCAAAAATCATCAACCAATAAGAAGAAGATCGATTGGGATAATATTGAGAGAAATCATCCATCTGTCTTCAAAGCTATATCAAGAACAGATGATGTTGGAAGAAAGATTACTTGTTATATATGTATTCCTAATACCAAGTTAATCTAGGTTCTCAAGGAAATATTTGCTACTAACCAAGCACCCACTTGTTGAAAGGGCAGCTAAAATTTCATAATTACAGGATCGAAGAACAGCAAGAAGAAGTAGAGTAGCAAAGGGAACAATCTGGATTATCGATAGTGGATGTTCAAAGCATATGACATGTGACAAGAACGCTCTATAGCACTATGTAGAAAGAGAAGGACCACAGGTAACCTTTGGTTGTAACTCAAAAGGCTACACCAGAGGCTATGGTAACATAAAAATTTGCAAGACCACCATCACAGATGTATCATATGTTGAAGGTCTTAGTCATAATCTATTTTCAGTTAGCCAATTTTGTGCTAATGGAAATCAGATTGTTTTTATGCTAACAACTGTTTTGTGAAAAATAAGGAAGGAGATGAGATTCTTTTTACTGGAAAATTACAGGAAAGATTTTTTTCTTGCAATCTTATTGGTCACAAAGACAATATCGGAAACAAGCTGGCTATGGCATAAGCGACTAAGTCATCTCAATTTCAAGTCAATCAATAAGATTGTAAGAAAAAAATTAGTCAATGGTCTAGCTACCAGATCAGCTATATGACAAAGATCATATTTGGGAAGCGTGTAAAGCTGGGAAGCAAACCAAATTATCATTTTCAAGCAAAGCAGTTCAGTTATCTTACACAATCTTGGACTTACTTCATCTAGACATATTTGGTCCAGTCAAACCGTTAAGTATAAATGGAAGGAAGTACACTTTAGTCATCATTGATGATTACTCAAGATTCACATGGGTTATCTTTCTATACAAGAAGAAAGAGACATTGGAAAAGCTACCAAACTTTCTCAACAAAATCACCAAGCAAAAGGAAACTTCTGTTGTAACCATCAGAACAGATCGTGGAACATAATTTCTAAACCAGAAGATTGAGGATTACTACAACCAGATGGGAATCACACATCAAACATCTGCTGCAAGAACACCTCAATAGAATTGAGTGGTTGCGAGAAGAAACAGATCATTGAAGGAAGCAACTCGCACCATGCTAAATGCAACCAGACTACCCAAGAAGGTTTTGGCTGAAGCCATTTACACGACCTGTTATACACAGAACAGATCGGTGGTAACTCGTAGAGACGGGAAGACACCATATAAAGTTTGGAATAACAGAAAACCCAGAATTCAGTACTTTCGTACGTTTGGTTGTATGTGTTACATTCATAATAACGGAAAATCTGAGTTGAAAACCTTTGATAGTAAAGCTGATCCTGGAATATTTTTAAGATATTCTGATATCAGTAAAGCTTATAGGGTTTACAACAAGAAAACTCATATTGTGGAAGTAACACCTCATATTGTATTTGATGAAACTTTTATTGAATACAGAGAAACAGGTGAAGAAAAGACTCAAAACCAGATTAAGGATAAGAAATTAGAAGGGATACTATTAGAAGACATTCTAATATGGAATACAACAGAAGAGAATGAGATTGATGTTCCACCTAATGCTGAGACAACCAGCTCACAACAAGGGGGGACATAACATATCAATCTGGATCAAACCAGATTGATCTCACCAGAAGGTAGTGAATCAATGGAAGAAGGTAATAATGAACAATCTCAAGATCAACCTGAAGAATCCAGAGATATCAATAGCTGGGACAATAATCAAGAGATTAAGGTTGAAGAAGCAGAAGTTGAAAACCGTCTTCAAGCATCTTCAATAGTACACCCTGAATTTGAGGACCCAACAGAGGAACCTGAGCCTGAGATATTAGAAGAAGAGATGTCCAGCAGAAGGATGTGGATACAAGAACATCACCCTCAGGAACAGATTGTTGGGGACCCATCAGATCGTGTGAGGACCAGAAGAATGCATGGAGAAAGTGCACTTCAAAGTTGTTATCTATCTCGTGTTGAACCATCTGATACTTATGAAGCACTACAAGATGCATACTGGGTTATTGCTATGCAAGAAGAACTCAATGAGTTTAAAAGAAACCAAGTCTGGTACCTGGTGGACAGACCAAAACATCAGGGAGTAATAGGTGTCAAATGGGTGTTCAAGAATAAGCGAGATGAAAATGGTGAAGTCGTCAGAAACAAAGCCAGATTAGTTGCAAAAGGATACAGTGAATAAGAAGGCATGGATTTTGATGAAACATTTGCACCAGTTGTTAGATTGGAAGAAATCAGACTGTTTCTAGCATATGCAGCATACAAGAGATTCAAAGTATACCAGATTGATGTCAAGAGTGCATTTCTAAATGAAATACTTGAAGAAGAAGTATATATTGATCAACAACCTAGTTTCAAAGAAGGAAATCCAGACCAGAAGGTGTACAGATTAGCTAAAGTTGTGTATGGTTTGAAACAAGCACCTAGAGCGTGGTATGAAATGCTATCAACGTTCTTACTTGAATCAGGATTCAGAAGAGGTTTTGTTGACAAGACCTTGTTTATAATCAAAGTCAAAGAACATATCCTTTTAGTCCAGATATAAGTTGATGATATCATATTTGGATCACAATCTGCTTATCTATGTGACAAATTTGTTGAACTAATGAAGAATAAATATCAAATGTCCATGATGGGCGAAATGAATTTCTTTCTAGGTTTGCAGGTGAAGCAGCTACCATATGGTATCTTTGTCAATCAAACAAAGTATATCAACAATCTGATCTCAAAATTTGGAGTCAAAGATAGTAAACCTGTCAAGATTTCAATGCAGACCAATGGAAAAATAGATCCCGATCCAGAAGGAAAACCAACAAATATAACTCAATATAGGGGTATTATTGGCTTTTTTCTATACTTAACTACTAGTCGACCTGACATTACTTTTGAAGTTGGAATATGTGCTAGATACCAGGCCAACCCTAAGGAGTCTCATATGGAAGCTGCCAAGATGATACTTAGATATCTTAAAGGAACAACACACGTTGGATTATGGTATCCATGTGAGGATAATTTTGAATTAACCGGCTATTCTGATTCAGATTATGCTGGATGCAAATTAGACAGAAAGTCTACTTCTGGAACATGTCAATTTCTTGGAAACAAGCTGATATCTTGGTTCTCAAAGAAACAGACATCCGTCGCCACATCAACAACATAAGCAAAATACATGGCTGCTGGAAGCTGTTGTGCACAAATCTTATGGTTGAAACAGCAACTAAGGGATTACGAGATCGAAGTAAAGGAGATACCTATATTCTGTGACAGTTCAAGCGCAATAGCTATAACACAGAATCCAGTATTTCATACAAGGTGCAAACATGTTGATGTGAGACATTATTTTATTAGAGATCATGTGGAGAGAAAGTGTAACGCCCCCATTCTTTAAACAAGGACATTACGAAAAACTTTACTTTTCTTTAATCATTTAATATTATAAACCATATTATGAATTATGTTTTTAAGATAAGCAGCGGAGAGTATAATAAAAATTTTACAAACGGACGGCATATCCCCTACAATTATGTATATGCCACCCTAAAATAATGACCAACAGCAGCAAATTATACTACCAAATAGGGACACATCCCTCATCCAAATATACACATATCAAAATGTCATTACAAGAACAACTTTGTTTAGTTAACCAAAACTAATTTAAGTTTGTTTTCAACCAAACATTCACATATACATAAAAGCTAAGAGAATGTTCATAGGGTCCACTTCCATCTGCTCCAGCCGTCGAGCCTCTCAGCCTGCAAAATATGACAACATGTGGGGTACGTGAGTATGCAAGCACACTCAGTGGAGAATACACTGCAAGCAGTTATAACCAATTGTGCAAGTCACATAGCATAATGACCAACTTTAATTATCTTGTCGGCGAGACTAGTCTTTTCCGTCGAGGGTGCTTTATACGCCACACAGGCAATAATTCGCCACACAGGCAAGAATACGCCACACAGGCAAATTCATATGAATGCAACAGACACAACAATGATTATAACCATCAACTTACATATAGCGTAAACCCCACCTCGTGACGATGTTTCACAAAGAATTCTCACTTGCTTGGTTGTCCGTCCTCGAGCCTTGGATGTTGCGTCGCCTAGCACTTTAAAAACTTAACTTATTACACATTGAAAGTACAAACTTATTATGGCTTAACTCATACAATTAGTACTCATATATAAAACTTGATTTCTACATATATAAGTTAAGCAATATTTCTCAATTCAAAATATAAAACATAGAATGCAAATTTCCAAATTCCGAACCTAAATCACAAGTTTCCGACGTCAATTATGGACACTCGGTTTATCGGTTTCCAAAAACATAACCTCGAGTATAAATTCTAAGGATTGGAATTTAAAACTCCTAAAGAAATGTTTGGAATTCAGCATCGATTTGAAGCCGGAAATTATACTCAATTCGCGCAGCTCCCGCAGCGCGTAGAATTGACACCCTAACTTCGTCAGGTCATAACTCCCTCATCCGAACTCCGATTTACAATCCGAAGGTACCGTTGGAAAGAAGACGAAAAGATCTTTAAAATGGTACCGAAATTTATGGGATTTGGATAATTAAAAAAGACAGAATTAAGCCCGCAACCTTCGGTCAGACACCAGAAACAGAGAATACACTCATCGACACTCTAACTTCAGAAGCTTATAACTCCTTCGTTATATGTCGGAATTACAATCCGAAGATCTCGTTGGAAAGAAGACGAAAAGACCTTTAAATTGGTATCTAATATGATGTGTTTTGGATAAATAAAACGGACTAAAATCAACTCGCAACCTGCTGCCCTGTTTCTGCCGAAAATGGAAAAATTTAATTTTTCTATTTCACCGACGTATTAACGACAAACCATGGCAGCAGCCCCACTACCGCCTCCGCCTTTCTTCCCCCGGCGGCCCTTCCTCCATAACACAAACCCTAACCCAACTCACCATAACCATGAATTCCATACCATATACCTATATATACTCACATAAACACATAATTAAACACCAATAATCACTAATTAAGGACATAATTAAAGGAATTACCTCCAATTCTTGAAGAGAAGAAGAAAAAATGAAAGAGAGTGAGGGTGAAGGTGCAGGTCGGTTGTGAAGAGATAGACAAAGGAGTGTTTTGAAATACTTCTACACACTTTTATATATATATATATATATTATATTACTTACTTAGCTATTAAGAAATAAAAATATCTTAGATAATTTTTAATAAATATCTTAGATATTTTGCTTAAACATCTTCTAATATTTATTTATAAAAATATATTTTGCTAGGGCACATTCCGGCTCTAAGTCGGACAACCTGAAAACATTCGAAATCAAATCCGTTAGTTTCAAAATCATCTAAAAATAATTCAATTCGTATTCATCTAATTTTATTTTATTTATTCGTATAACTTGCCCAAAATAATATTAATAATAACTTTAAAAATGTGGGGTATTACAGAAAGCATATCCAGATCGAGAAGTTGATATCTTCCTTTTCAAAGAAACAAACATCTGTTGCTACATCAACAACTGAGGCAGAGTACATGGCCGCTGGAAGTTGTTGTGCACAAATACTGTGGTTGAAGCAAAAACTAAAAGACTACGAGATCGATGTGAAGGAGATACATATATTCTGTGACAGCTCAAGTGCCATCGCTATAACACAGAATCCAGTACTCCATGCAAGATGCAAGCATGTTATTGTGAGACATCATTTTATTCGAGATCATGTAGAGAGGAAACACGTCCAGATCGAAAAGATACACACAGATATACAACGTGATGATATCTTCATAAAAGCTCTACCAGAAGAGAGATTCAAGATGCTATGTGGAAAGCTAGGTTTGCTAAACCTAGATGAATGAACCAAGTCAATACCAGATTGACATAACCAGATCATGGAGCAGAACAATGAAAAACAGAAGCACTAGCTTTGATAACCAGATCATTGTATCACAGTTGAAAGTATAATGCAAAATGCAAAACCAGATTGTCAACCAGATTGGCAAGAAGTAGAATGTAAAAGCAGAATGATGCATAGAAGATGACAAAATATGATGAGATACAACCATGCCACGTGGAAATTAATTTTCCAATAAACGATTACTTAGTCAAAGGGGAACTTGGAAATTAGAAGCGTCTCTGAGTCTAATTACCGCCCTAACTATGGTCTATAAAGCTATTTTCTGACATAGATTTGCTAAATCTTCCATAAATCTTCCATAATCATGAAACTGTGATCAAGAAAATCTCTGCAAGAAAAGGAATAAGGAAAGTTGTACTGGATAAGAAGATTTACACGCTCCATCATACAACCATAGGATCTAGCGCGTGTATCAAACGCAACACAAGACGGCAAAATGGAAAGATGAAGCGGGAAAACCTAAAAAGGGAGATTCTCATCCAACCTTAAAATTCTTATCGCTTTAATCTGAGTCATTGATGTTTTCTTATATATATATGTTGTACGTGCATTAAACTGTTCACATTACACTTCCATTGCAGTGAGCACTACTCTCTTAAGCACTTAAGAATTCCCTGATTTCTCTCTCTCTTGCAAGCTTTTCTCAAAATTTCATTGATCATGGCACCTCAAAATTCTTTGTTTCTACAACTTGTTGCTGAGGTTTAGAAGTTTTTTTTCTCCTGAACCATTCGCCGTTTTTGAAACCCATGGCTTTCACAAATTGGAGGACATTTTTTCCATGGTTAAGCGCTGCAAAGGTTTATTTAAGATATCTATGACGATTTATTTATGATTTATATCTGGAAATATATATATATCCTAATATATCGTATTCTATTTATTGGTACTAGTTTGGTTATATATATTCTCTGTGTGTGGATAACTGCTTGATATTCATTCTTGGGTCGTCCATATTTTCTTAATATGTCTTATATAATGCTCACATGACTGATGATTCTATGTTATATACTGGAATATTTATTTAGAATAGGATTCCACAATATTATCACCTCCCACCCTAAGATGTACTTAGCGAAGCAGGCTGCCACTTTTTGCTTGACGTGGCAAGATGAGAAAGAGGGCAACGAGGCAAACGTATAGATGCCCATTGGAGACAGGACAAGCAAGACCACCTAAAATGTCCTGGCTATGATCAACCAGGCATATCGGCTAGAAGATGAAGGGATGACCTTGGATGAGATTACTCACGATCAACTCCAGGAAGCGGTAGAGATGGTGATGGTGATACCCATAGCATACATTGGGAGAATGTTCCTCAGATCTTTACTCCAACCTGGCTACAAGCTGATGTTCGAGCTTGTTCAAAGGATCTTTCTCACTCACAGTGGTTCTTATGATCAAGTCACCCTAGAAAAGTTCAGAATCCTCACTGCTGTTGCTCTAAATCTCTAAGTCAACTGGAGCAGAATCCTGTTTGACTTGCTGGCAAAGGAGGCCAAATTGGTGAAATATACAAAAGACAACAGAGGGCACGGTGTCTCTGTGGAAGTTAGGAGGAACCTGAGGCACTCTACCAAGATCAGCTTCATGGTGAAAAAGTTCTTCAAACAGCAAGTTTGGGAGGACGCCACAAAATTCAACACTCGTCTCACCATCCCCAAAGACCAGCATCAGATTGAGATGTCCTTGGGACTCACTCCAGCATTATTCAACAAAGTCACAAATGAAATGCATCACGCTGCACTTCTGGAGATGGGTAGTTCCAATCCTATCTGGATTCCACCAGCTAGGGCTGTTGATAAGCAGAAAGAAAAGGCACCAAATGAGAAGGTTCAGAAAGAGAAAGCAGCACGCAAACCACCGACCAACAGAGGAATTTCTGTTGATACTGATACCTCAACATCCCACCAGCCTAAGCAGAAGAGGCGCCGATTGAGGAAGGTTCAGGATTCTCCACCACCCACCCAGAAGACACTGATGATAACCCTCAACTAGACCCTGAAATAACTCAACCAGAACGAGTTAGCCCAGAAGAAGCTGAGGAAGCACAACAACCAGAAGACCCTATAGCTCAACAAACTGAAGAGCCAAAATTTGTGGAACCAGAATCCAGCTACAATCCAAACAAGGAGAAAGATTTCTCTCCCTCCAGAACAGTTACACCCTCACCAAATAGAATGCAAAGAATAAGTGAGGAAGAAGAAGAGGAAGTGGAGTCAGCAGATGAGAAAGAAGAAAAGAAACGGCAAGCAGAAGGCGTAATCAATTTATTGGAAAGTGAAGCAGATCACTCATCGCTGCAAGACTTTCCTGGCATTCATTTACTACCAGAAAGTCTGGGAACAGTGAAGAGAGTCAAATTCTACTTGCTGGTTAAGGACAACGAGTACTAAATTTTTGATGCTCTGCTCCAGACCAGATCGATGGAGGAGCTAAAGAAGGAGGAAGTCACTCTACTGAGCTTACTACAAGTAGGCACTGTCAGAGAAGTGCGAGCAGAATACCACTCCCTCTTCCTCGCGCTGATGAAGCATGAGGCCAGACTGCTAAAGATTGATCTGAAGTCATTTTATGCCGATAAAATGGATTTCTATTCTAGTGTACCAGATGAAGAAGCTAGTCAGGATGTGCACATGGAATAAGCCGAAGAGACTCAGAAGGAACCTTTCACCAGCCAACCAGATCGATCTCCACCAGCACAAGATGCACCTTTTTACCAACCAACTCAAGAGGCAGAGAAGCCAAAGCAAAGGAAGAAGAAAACACCAGTCATAAATCTCGACCCAGTAAATGAGGAACCAGTGGGAAAATTCATAGATGGAGAACCTAGTAACGAGCTGTACACTCCAGTTGTAGCCCAAAGGTTGAAGAAAAATGTCACCTTTTATGAAATAGAAGAACTTCTGGAAAGGGAGACCAAGACCTTCAACAACTACCAGATCAACAACCTGATCACACTCAGAGTTGAAGATCACATGACTGGTACCTGCAATGCTCTTCAAGAAAAAGCCACACAAATACTTGCTGAATACAATCAGCATCAGAAAGACTACATCAACGACATGGACTTAGATATTCGCAGAAAAATCAGAGATCTCAAAAAGGAGCTCAACAAGAAGATCGATGACGATCGCACTGCTGCTGAAGGAAGTCAAGAGAAAACTACACTCAGATTAGAGGTAGTGGAACATAAAGCTCAAAATGTTCACACACTGGTTGCTGACCTCCTGGCCAAACAAAAGGAGACCATTGATGCTGCAGTCACAAGTCAAGCTGCTCAGATTACTGCTGAGGTGAAGGAAGCCTCTACTCTCGCCATCCACGCACAACTTGCTACCTTCGAGAAGGAGAAGTTCATGGATATAATGAAAGAGCATCAAATGGATGTTCTAAAATGATCTACTCTACCCAAACCCAAAAGAATTTGAGCACCAGAACACACGCTTAACTGTCGTTGAAGAACTACAATATACTTATGACGAGGCCCTAGCAATAATGAACAGCCGTCTGGAGCGCAAACTAGACACAACGGACCAGACAGTGAACCTTCTACTAGGATTCAAGGCAGATGCAGAGGAAAAGATGGAGACAATGAAGGTATAAATAGATTCCGTCCGCACACTCATCAAGTTCATTTTTGATGATGTCGAAAAGGGGGAAATATCTAAGGCTGGCAATGGAAAGGGTTCTGTGACAGAACCAGAAAGAGAAGGAGTCGGAGTAGGAGCAGAAGCTGACACATCATCTGTTCCAATTCAACCAGCGAGGGAGAGGCCCACAACACCACCTAGGGCGGATCCCACCATTGAACTAGAACAGATTCAACAACAACCACAACAACCTACTGCCGCTCGTGACAAAGGCAAGAAGCCTGTGGATGAAGGAGACCAAATAGCAGAACTGCTGCTGTTTGGAGTTAACAGAGAATAGGCATGTGACCCTATCTTCAGGGCGAAAGGGAGAAGAGGATAGCTGCTCAAGAACCAAAGGAGAAATCCTATCAGACAACCTTCTCCTCACAACCCTCATCAGAACGCTCTTATCAGCCCTCATCAGAACGCTCTTAACAACAATATTCACAGTCCACAACGTAGTCCAAAAAGAAGAAGAAGAAGCCTTTCATAGCATGGAATTTGTCCCTGAAGAAACAAACTCCAAAAGATGTGTGGGTTCTAGAAAGACTGGGAGCTGGTCAAGCAAGGCTTTATTATGAATAGGTACTTTCTCAAAGAACCTATATGCTCGGAGTCCACACCAGACGAAGACTTCAAGCGATATATGGAGAACTTCAGTGACAAGAACCTGATACAGAGAATCAGAACGGCTGCCTCGAGTGCTAAATTCCAAATTAAGGCACCTAAAAAGGAGTACATGGTATGCCCGATGATTCCAGGAAGCAGCATCCCTGACAAGACGTACATATTAAATTACATCAATCAGTTGGCCAAGATAAAAGGATACAAGATTGACAACCACGATCCCAACTATGCTAGAGTGAGAGATGGAATTTACGAGAGCATAAAACTTGTCTCTGATGCATAGCGCGAAAAGATGAAGAAGGCAGGAGCAGCAGCCAGATGGTTCTCATAATTGTCCTATTTTTCAATCCATCTGCTACTTCATTTTTGATTGTTGCTTCTTCTTTCATTATCATCATGTTATCTATTTGTACTCTAATTGATATATTAATACATGTGGATTTTCTGAAGACAAAGTCTCATTGTAGAGATCCTTTATTTTCATTTGATTGTTATATGAACCTAATAACAATCTGCTAATCCTTCTAGTAGTTAAAACCAAATCACTCCTAAATGCGTTACTTAGGGTTATATTGTGAAGTGTGGTTTCGACATCATCAAAAAGGGAGAAATTATTGGGAACCGCACAATATTTGGTTTTGATGATGTTCTTTCGAAAACACACTTGGATTTTACTCTGTCTTGTTAGATCTCAATCTGTTCTACATGTACCAGATCACTACAATATAAAGTGAATCTGATAGAGAACATGATCTTAGTCCAAATTAGAAAAATGACTTGGTATGTAAAGGATCTCATCATATAGAAGACATTATGTTTACCTTTTGTTCGTGGACTAGATCAACAGTAGATTGAAGCAAGCAGATGATCTAACAGATGGTCACTCGATAAACTATCACCAGGACATTCAGAAGAATCTACCATGCTTTGGAGCAGACCTTCTGAAGGACCAGATCGATATCAATCTAGTGTGACCAGATTAATGTTCAGATTGAACCAGATGATATCAGATCAACTATCAGTTAATTGGCAATCATATGCTTTGACCAGATTAACTGATGAAGAGTCCCGAACTCATTGCCACATCATTCGTGCTATCGAAGATGGAAGAGGAATCAATCAATATGCGAAGAAGGAAAATATTACCTGTCAACGATCTACTTTCCATATTTACGAAAGATTCAGTCAAACTTTCCAAAGGCAAGTGGAGACAATTTAGGGATTCAATATCCTTGATTGGTAAATCACATTTACTCCAAACCAATCAAGTCCAACGGTTAGAATTTCAAATTCTACACGTATAAAGGCTTGGAACAAAGACTGGAAGAGTACACAAGACAATCATCTACGATCAACAAGCTTTACTCTGTTCAAAAATCATCTAATTCATCGAAGCATCCATTCAAGAAGATTTCTACTCACCAGATCGTGTTCTGAGCCGTTCATGATCAAAATCACACCTCGATTCAAGTCTGTCTTATCGAGAAGAAGGAATGAGATCTTCGCTAGCTAGTAGTTTTCTAGTGGATTAACGTGAAGAGATCCAGTTATAGTAGTTTTCTGTAAGTTGTAAAGTGACACGACCCTTATTCGTGCATAAGTTTCAAAACAGATTGTATTTGAAACTTGTGGCTCGTTCTCAGTGAGTATAAATAAGAAGAGTATCCTAGTAGTGGATATCTAATCCAGTTTGGCTTGGACTGTGGACGTAGGGGGTTTCCCGAACCACGTAAAAAGCTGTGTTATTTACTTTCTACATTTTAAATTTCAGTTATTTTATTCACTAATCTGCACACATTCAAACTACACTTTTAATAGATCTGCTAAATCTCTTTATAAGATTTCAAAAAGTTTTCTAATCAAGAGCACTGACTAAGTCCACCATATTCCGCACACAACACTATGCTAGAAAACAAGATTACTCTTGATTTCTGCTTAAGTGTTATTCACTTGAGAGTTTCTGCCTGGACAGAACGAGATCGATCTGGTTATCGATCTGGTCTGTCACAACTAGCGATCTGGTTTTAGAAAGCTTAAATCTCTCTAAGTAATTAGTCAAGTAAACTGAAAAGTTTGTATTTGGTGTATTCCCCCCCCCCCCCTACACCAAACCTTGCTCTTTTGGGACCAACAAAATGTTGATTGCCAATCAAGAGATATGAATTCCAGAATATCTCATCTTTTCTTGTAGAAATGGTTGACCGAATCTCTTTTGATATGGAAAGCAGATGGCTAATTGATCTCTTTCCTTTCTTCACGTTACAATTGATTCTCTTACCATTCTTAATCTATATTTGATAAAATATCCTTTTCCATGAGATTGATGACGTGGCAAGTGAGGTGGGATTCGTTCTAAGTACACCGGGTAACAGATCGTTTACCAGATGACTTAGGTGATCTGCTCTAGAACATGTTCACTCTTAAAGAGATGATCTGGTCAACCAGATTGAGTCCAATCTAGTCCATAGTGGTCTGATTCAAACTTGCTCCAGGGAATGTGTTGACAATAGCTGGGTCAAGCTGCTTATAACCAAAATGAGTGACCTATGAACAGATCGTCTGCTTGCTTCCTGGTATGTTGAACTGTTTCCTCCAACAGAAAACTATCTAACCAGATGAATTCTATAGGATATAATCCTTTACACTTTAAGTCATCAGCTAACCTGGTCTAAATAAGAATAGACTTGCTCACTATCAGATCAACTAAATATCATAGCGATCTTTCACATGTTGAGCAGGCTAAGTCTAGCAAACAGAACATAAAATAATTCTTAGTGTGTTTCGAAGGAACATCATCAAAACCAAATTTTGTGAAGGGTTCCCAACAATCTGTGTTTTAAATGCTTAGTTTGAACATGTTTGGGTTATACATGTATTGGTTATTATTGTTTTATCTGATTGTTTGAACGTTTAGTCGTCAGAAATATGTTTAAGTGTTGGTCCCGAAAGAGCAAGGTTTGGTGTATGGGGGGGGGGAATACACCAAATACAAACTTTTCAGTTTACTTGACTAATTAAGGAGAGAGACTTTAAGCTTTCTGGTTTATAGATTGCTCAACGTGACAGACCAGATTGACTATCTAATCAATCTTATTCTGTCCAAGCAGAATCTCTCAAGTGAGTAATACAAAGCAGAAAGTAAGAGTGATCTTATTTTCTAACAGTGTATTGTGTGCGGAATAATAATGGACTTAGTAGGTGCTCTTTGATTAGAAAAACCTTTCAAATCTTAGTCGAGTATTTAGAGGATTGATTAAGAATGCAGTTTGTATGAGAGTGACAGATAGTGAATAAAACAACTGGAATGTAAATGCAGAAAGTAAATAACACAGTTATTTTACGTGGTTCGGGAAACCCCCTACGTCCACGATCTAATCCAAACTGGATTAGATATCCACTACAAGGATACTCTCTTATTTATACTCGCTGAGGACAAGCCACAAGTTTCAATTACAAATCTGATTGAAACTTATGCATGAATAAGGGTCGTGTCCCTTTACAACTTACAGAAAAATAACTAAAAACAGGATTTCTTCACGTTAATCCACTAGAAAACTACTAGCTAGCAAAGATCTCCTTCCTTTCTCGATAAGACAGACTTGAATCGAGGTGTGATTGCGATCACGAATGGTTTGAAGCTTTTGTCTGATGTAACATGGAATTGCTTGAGAATGTTTTTGTAATATATCGCTAGCTCTATCAAACTTTAAATCTTCAAACATATATAGGCTTTGAATTTTGAAATTCTAGCCGTTTGTTGATTGGCGTGATTTGATTTGTGGATTGCCAATTAATCATATCTCTTCTTTCCTTGTAGGGTCGTTGATTGAATCTTCTATGAATGGAAAGCAGATCAACTGTGATTACTTTCCTTCTTCGTGTCAATCAGTGATTCTCTTTCCAATTCTCGATGGATGAACTTTAATATTGACGTGGTAAGAGATATGATGAGAGGGGCATTGTCATCTGGTGGTTTTGATAGCTCTATTGATCTGTTACCATTATTGACAGGTTTGGTTCAACTCTTTCTGTTTTGGTTGAAACCTTCTGGTTACGCCCTTTCTGGTTTTAATGCCTTTCTGGTTGAACACTGGTTGAGTACTTTCTGGTTGAACAACTTTCTGTTAAAGTTGATTTGCTCCAACTTTCTGTTCGAGACTTGCTGGTTCAACTTCTCTGTCTAAGACTTGCTGGTTCAGCTTTCTGTCTAAGACTTGCTGGTTCATCCGGTCCAGCTTTCTGTCTGATACTTCTTTCATCTTTCTGTTTGAAGCTTTCTGGTTCAACTTTCTGTTAAAATTGTCTTGCTTAGACTTGCTTCAGCTTTCATCTGTTACAAGGAGACAAAATAGAAATAATACAGAACATGAAAAATATCAAGTGTTTTCGAGAATCATCATCAAAACTTAAATTATCTGTGGGGTTCCCAACAATTTCCCCCTTTTTGATGATGTCGAAACCACACTAGATCAGCATAGCCAAATTAATATGTATCATGTTCTGGAAAGATTAGCCAATTGTTATTTAAGTTAAATAACAATAAATAACAATAAAGATTCTGGACAATAAGATTTTGTCTTTAGAAAACTCCACATCAATAGATATCAGAATCGATAGGTACAGGTGGACAACAGAAATAATGGAGAGCAAAAACAGAAAAATGAAAGGAAAGATCTATCTAAGAGAACCATCTGGCTGCACCGCCCTTCTTCATCTTCTCTCTCTGCGCATCAGATACTAACTGGATGCTCTCATAGATCCCGTCTCTTACTCTGGCATAGTTCGGGTCATGATTATCAATTTTGTAGCCCTTGATCTTGGCCAGCTGGTTGATGTAGTTCAGAATGTATGTCTTATCAGGAATGTTGCTGCCAGGTATTGTTGGGCACACCATGAACTCTTTCTCCAGGGCCTTGAGCTGAGTTTTGGCATCAGAAGCAGCTGTTCTGATCCTCTGTATGAGGCCCTGGTCACTGAAATTATCCAGATATCTATTGAAGTCCTCATCTGGAATTGACTCTGAATATGTAGGCTCCTTCAAGAAGTATCTGGAACCCATGCATCATTGGGTGTCTGCTTCTTCAGAGATAGGTTCCAGGCAAATGGTTTCTTTTTCTTCTTCTTGGACTGAGTAGTTGATTGGGAGGATTGCTGTTATGAACTTTCAGCAGATGATTGGGATGAGGAAGGTGTTTGGAATGACTTTTCCTTGGCCTCCTGTGCCGTTATCTTCCTCTCTTTCTCTGCCTGATCCTTGTAAAATTGAGTTCTGAATATTGGGTCACATGCCTACTCCATGCTGACTCCAAATAACAGCAACTCAGCGATTTGATCTCCTTCATCCACTGGTTTCTTCCCTTTGTCACCCTTGCTGCGTTGTGTATCAGAGACTGGTTTGTCTTGTTGTTCTGTACCAAGTAGGGTGGGGTCAGGTCTTGGAGGTGTGGTAGATCTGCGTTGAGTTGGTGCTGGTGTTTCTGTTCCCTGTCCCATTTCTGGTGTCTTTACGCTCTTGCTTTTGCTGCTTTCTTTTCCTCCCTTGCTGCTTTCCTTGCCTCCCAAGATTTCCCCCTTTTCGACATCATGAAAGAGTGTTGTGATGAGTGTGCGAAGTGAGGCAATCTCTTCTGTCATTTTCTCAAATTTCTCCTCAGCTTCAGCTTTGAACCCTAGCAGAAAGGTGACTGTCTGGTTGGAGGCATCCAGTTTTTGTTCGAGCCTGCTGTTCAATGTAGATAGAGTCTTGTCATAGGTTTCTTGCAGCTCTTCCACAGCAGTAATGCGAGTGCTCTGAACTTCAAATTCCTCAGGATTTGGATAAAGGAGGTTATTTAAGACGTCCACTTGGTGTTGCTGCATCAGTTCCACAAATTTTGCTTTTTTCAAAGTGAGCAAATTGTGCGTGGATGGATAAGTCAGTGTCTTCCTTCAACTGAGCAGCAAGTTGAGTGCCTTTCAGTACTACAGCAGCATCAATGGTTTCTTGTTGTTTGACCAAGAGGTCAGCTACCAAAGTTGTTGTCTTTTCTGCCTTCTCTTCCATGTTGTTGAGACGAAGAGCAATTTTGGCCTGCTCTGCTTCATTCTGTAGGCGGTCATCATCTATCTTTTTATCCAGCTCCTTCCGGATTGTTCTGAGCTTGCCTCTGATGTCACGATCCATGTCGTTGACATAGTCTTTCTGATGTTGGTTGAAATCAGAAAGAATCTGGGTTGCTTTGTCTTGAAGAGTGTTGCAAATATCAGTCATCTGATCTTCAACGCGAAGAGTGATCAGATTGTCAAGTTGATAGTTATTGAAGGTTTTGGTTTCTCTTTCCAGAATCTCTTCCATGGTGTAAAAATTGACATGTTTCTTCAGCTTCTGTGCAGCACCTTGTGTGTATATGTCATTGCTTGGCTCGCCACCAACGTTTTGTCCGACAGGTTCATCATCACCAGAGTCGAGATGGATGATGGGCGTTGTCTTGGCAGGCTTCTTGGATTGTTCTGCTGCTGGTGGTGGTTGTTGGTCTGTTGATGCAGGTTCTTCCTTCTGGACATCTTGGTGTATTGTCCCCAGATCAATCTTGAAAATTTCTGCTTCACCTTTCATGAGCCCAGAAATAAGTTGCTAGTATTCTGTTCTAATTTCTTGAACAGTGGCGACCTGAAGGAGACTTAGTAGTGTTGCTTCTTCCTTCTTCAATTCATCAATTGATTTAATCTGGAGCAGTGCATCAAAGATATAATACTCGTTGTCCTTAACCAGCAAGTAGAATTTGACGCGTCTTGCTACTCCCAAGCTTTCTGGAAGCAAGTGAATGTCAGGAAACTCTTGAAGTACTGAGTGTTCTGCTTCATTCTCTAGCAGATTGATAACACTCTCTGCCTGACGTTTCCTTTCTTCCTCCTCATCTGTTGATTCTCCTTCCTCTTCCTCCTGATCCTTACTGATTTTCTCCATTCGGTGTGGTGAGGGTGTAGCTGTTCTAGCTGGAGAAAAATCTTTCTCTTGATGTGGAATATGGCTTGTTTCTGGTTCCACATCACCTGTTGTAGTCTCTGTTGCTGCCTGTGTGGCTTCCTGTTCTTGTTCTGTTGGTTCTGATTGTTCTGCAGCATCTTCTGGTGGTGGTGGGGACTCTTGAACTTTTTGTAGTCTGCGTTTCTTCTGTTTAGGTTGAGATGCAGACGTTTCTGTCTCAACAGAACTTCCTCGTTTACGTGCTGTCTTTTCTTTTACCACTCTCTCCTTGGGAACTTTCTCTTTCTTCTTTTCAACACCTTTAGTAGGTGGTATACATGTAGGGTTAGAACTGCCCATTTCCAAAGCTGCTACCCGGTGCACCTCATCAGGTATTTTGTTGAAAAATTGTGGTGAGAGTCACAAAGACATTTCAAGCTGATGTTGATCTTTGGGTATGGAGAGACTGGTGTTGAATTCCACAGCATCATCCCAGACTTTCTGCTTAAAAAATCGTTCAACCATCAGACTGATCTTGGTGGAATGTCGTAGATTTCTTCTAACTTCCACTGAAGTTCCTCTGCCTCTGCTATCCTTGGTATATGTGTCCAATTTTGCTACCTTAGCCATTAATTGTTTTATCTGATTGTTTGAACATTTATTCGTCAGAAATATGTTTAAATGTTGGTCCCGAAAGAGCAAGGTTTGGTGTATGGGGGGGGGGGGGAATACACCAAATACAAACTTTTCAGTTTACTTAACTAATTAAGGAGAGAAACTTTAAGCTTTCTGGTTTACAGATTGCTCAACGTGACAGACCAGATTGACTATCTAATCAATCTTATTCTGTCCAAGCAGAATCTCTCAAGTGAGTAATACAAAGCAGAAAGTAAGAGTGATCTTATTTTCTAACAGTGTATTGTGTGCGGAATAAAGATGGACTTAGTAGGTGCTCTTTGATTAGAAAAACCTTTCAAATCTTAGTCGAGTATTTAGAGGATTGATTAAGAATGCAGTTTGTATGAGAGTGACAGATAGTGAATAAAACAACTGGAATGTAAATGCAGAAAGTAAATAACACAGTTATTTTACGTGGTTCGGGAAACCCCCTACGTCCACGATCTAATCCAAACTGGATTAGATATCCACTACAAGGATACTCTCTTATTTATACTCGCTGAGGACGAGCCACAAGTTTCAATTACAAATCTGATTGAAACTTATGCACGAATAAGGGTCGTGTCCCTTTACAACTTACAGAAAAACAACTGTAAACAGGATTTCTTCACGTTAATCCACTAGAAAACTACTAGCTAGCAAAGATCTCCTTCCTTTCTCGATAAGACAGACTTGAATCGAGGTGTGATTGCGATCACGAATGGTTTGAAGCTTTTGTCTGATGTAAAATGGAATTGCTTGAGAATGTTTTTGTAATATATCGCTAGCTCTATCAAACTTTAAATCTTCAAACATATAAAGGCTTTGAATTTTGAAATTCTAGCCGTTTGTTGATTGGCATGATTTGATTTGTGGATTGCCAATCAATCATATCTCTTCTTTCCTTGTAGGGTCGTTGACTAAATCTTCTATGAATGGAAAGCAGATCAACTGTGATTACTTTCCTTCTTCGTGTCAATCAGTGATTCTCTTTCCAATTCTCGATGGATGAACTTTAATATTGACGTGGTAAGAGATATGATGAGAGGGGCATTGTCATCTGGTGGTTTTGATAGCTCTATTGATCTGTTACCATTATTGACAGGTTTGGTTCAACTCTTTCTGTTTTGGTTGAAACCTTCTGGTTACGCCCTTTCTGGTTTTAATGCCTTTCTGGTTGAACACTGGTTGAGTACTTTCTGGTTGAACAACTTTCTGTTAAAGTTGATTTGCTCCAACTTTCTGTTCGAGACTTGCTGGTTCAACTTCTCTGTCTAAGACTTGCTGGTTCAGCTTTCTGTCTAAGACTTGCTGGTTTAGCTTTCTGTCTAAGACTTGCTGGTTCATCCGGTCTAGCTTTCTGTCTGAGACTACTTTCATCTTTCTGTTTGAAGCTTTCTGGTTCAACTTTCTGTGAAAATTGTCTTGCTTAGACTTGCTTCAGCTTTCATCTGTTACAAGGAGACAAAATAGAAATAATACAGAACATAAAAAATATCAAGTGTTTTCGAGAATCATCATCAAAACTTAAATTATCTGTGGGGTTCCCAACATTAAGATATACGAAATTCTATAAATTATCATATGGTGTTCATCGTGTTCTTGATGAAAAATTATATAGTTCGTATATTTTTTGCTTTTTGGGTTGATAATTATATGTTTTTAACTATTTTAAATCTCCATTTAAGGTTCCATAACATTGTTACATCCCATCTGGAGATGTACATGCCGAAGAGAAGCAGGGGCATGAAGCAAGTGTTTTGATGCCCATAGGAGACAGAACCAGCAAGACAACATATGACGTGATGCAAATGATTCATCATGCTTACAGACTGAAAGATGAAGGGATGGACTTGTTAGATATCACCAAAGACCAACTTCAAGAAGCAGTGGAGAAGATTATGGTTATTCCAATGAATTACACTAGAAGGATGTTCCACAGATCACTCCTTGCACCAGGAATCAAGCTGTTATTTGAATTTGAGCAGAGGCTATTCAGTGGGTCCTATGACCAGGTCACTCCAGAGAAAATGAAGATTATGACAGTTGTAGTACTCAATCTGAAGGTCAACTGGAGTAGAATACTGTTTGATCTCTTGGCTACGGAAGCCAAATTGATTGTGGAAACCAAGGATGAGAATGACCAGATCGTTTCTTTGGTGGTAAAGAGGAACTTAAGACATTCCACCAAGATAAGTTATATGATAAGAGAAATTTTTTAAGTAGCAAGTATGGAAGGGAGCTGTTCCATTCAACACCCAGCTCACTCTACCTAAGGAGCAGTACCAGATTGAAATGTCCTTAGGTTTGTCACCTGCTCTGTTCAATAAAGTAAAAGATGATGTGCATATGAGCCATCTGACGGAGATGGTGAGCTCTAACCAAACCTGGGTAGCTCCGACCAAGGGAGAAGAAAAGAAGAAAGACAACAAGGAGAAAAAAGAGAAGAGCTAACCAACGAAGAGGGCAAACTCTTCAGAAATAGAGACTTCATCAACCACTCAGCAACCGAAATAGAAGAGGAGGAGGCTAAAGAAGACACAACATGCCTCACCAGAAGCAAAATCTCAAGACCCAGATCAGGAGATTCTCCACGATGTGATGCCCGAGTCATCTTATGATCCCAGGCAAGAGAAAGATTTCTCGCTTCCCACAACAACTACACCTTCATTAGATCGACTAGAGAATATCAGTGAAGGAGTAGAAGAAAAGGAAGAGGTTGATGAAAAGACCGAGAGAAGGAGACAAGCTGAGGAAGTTATTCAACTTTTGGAAAAGGAGCCAGATCACTCTGTACTCCAAGATTTTCCTGGAATTCACCTCACACTAGAAAGCTATGGAGCAGCTCGACGTGTGAAAACATAACTACTGATCAAGGACAGCGAGTACTATGGTCTTGATGCATTGCTCAACGTCAGATCAATAGAGGAGTTGGGGATTGAAGAGGCAACTCTTCTAAGTATATTTCAAGTTTCTACTGTCACAGAGATCATAGAGTCTTATCACCAACAAATCCTAGCAATCACCAAGCACGAGGCCATATTAAAACCATTTTATGCTAATAAAATGGAGTCTTTGAAAGTGTTCAAGATACTGATGATGAAGCTGAAGAGGAAGCCCAGGAAATGCCATCTGCTCAACCAGATGCGCATATGGAGGAAGAAAAGGAAGTACAGGCTGATCAACCAGGTACTTTTGGTGTAACAGATCAATCAACCACAGAACAGACCAGTACACCAACAACACAACATCAAGAGTCATCTGCTCAATCTACAAAGGAAGGAGAAGGTCAGCCTACAACTGAAACAGACTGAGGAAGTGAAAAGGAAAAGCAGCAAAAGAAGAGGAAGAAGAAGACCCAGACAATAATCCTTGATCCTATCGAGGAAGAACCAGTTGGACAAGTCATTGGAGGAGAGCCCACGAATGAAATCTACACACCAGGGGCAGTGGCAAAACTGAATAAACACATTAACTTCACCGATCTATAAGAACTACTAGAAAAGAGCTCAAGTCATTTACCAATGAGCAGGTAGATGATCAGATAAACTTGCGGGTACAAAACCATCTTGTAGCTACCTGCAACGAGATATAAGAGAGGGCAACAAAACTCCTGACTGATTTTAACCAGCATCAGAAGGACTACGTGAACGACATGGACAAAGATTTGAGGAGAAAGATAACAGACCAAGTGAAGGAGATTACAAAGAAGCTATATGATGACAGAGATGCTGCAGAGTCAGCCAAGGAGAAGCTCCACTTACTCTTAGAAGTTATTGATCAGAAGATAGATGGAATTCACAAGCTAGTTGTAGAGCTTCCTGACAAAGAGAAAAAATTGATCGAGGATGCTGTTAAACAACGCACTGTCTCTCTAACAGCTGAGATCACATAATCAACAACCAGAGCGCTGCACTCTCAACTCGCAACTTTTGAATCAGAGCGATGCCTACATATACTGGAGACAAATTTGCCACAAGCCCTGAAAAATCTGAAATATCCTACACCAGATGAGTTGGGTCATCAACATAAGAGATTGGATGAAATGGAGCAACACCAGACCACTTACGACAGAACTGTATCCACCATGAATAGTCGTCTGGAGAACCAGCTTAACACCACAAATCAGAACATCACATTTTTGCTAAACTTCATGGAGAATGCCGAGCAGAAGCTCGAGGATATGCAGAAGGAGATCGACTCCTTTCGTACACTCATCAAGTCCAGTTTTGATGATGTCGAAAAGGGGGAAGGACGATCTGATAAGGATGGAAAGGGAAGCAAAGATAAGGGACCAGCTCAGAGTCCACCAGAGCAGAGACACCACACACCACCTAGACCAGACCCACACTGGAACCAGAACAACAACAAAAGCAGCATCAACAAGAACAACAACATCAACAGCAACAACAATGAGATAAGGGCAAGAAGGCCGTGACACACGATGAAAGCACACATTTCGTTGAACTACTACTGCTAGGAATCAGTCCAGACCAAGCATGTGACCTAATTTTTAGGGCACAATTTTATAAAGACAAAGCAGCCAAGAAGAAGAGAGAAGCAGATTAGGCAGAGACAGAGAAGGTCTATCAGACGCCATTCTCGTCATCCAGACAAGATCAACAATCACCAGTTCAGCAAGCTTAGTCAACTCAGAAGAAGAAGAACCAGAGGGAATGAGAATTGATCAAGACAGGCTTTATCCTAAACATATATTTATTGAAAGAGCCTACCAACTCAGAGCAACTAGCCGGTGAGGACTTTAACAGATACCTGGACAATTATCAAGAGAAAGAGGCAGTTCAGAGGATCAGAGCAGCAGCCGAGAAAGCTAAGGTGCAGATCAAGGCACCGCAAATGAGTACATGGAGTGCCCTCTGATTCCAGGGAGTACTATGCCAGACAAGACCTACTTGCTAAACTACATTAATATGATTGCAAAGATCAAGGGCTACAAGATCGACAACCATGTACCTAATTATGCAAGGGTCAGAGATGGTATTTACGAGAGTGTACAGAAGACCTCTGACGCACAGAAAGGAGATGAAGGAAGGGCATAAATCCAAGGGCAGCAGATGTTTTGGATAGAATTTTCATATTTCTTTTGCTATATGTTGCATCATATTTTGTTTTGATGATCTAGACAAGTCTTGTAACCTGTATGTTCTGAATTGATCTGATAATATATTGAACAGATTACTTGATGACAATTTCTTGTTTTCCAAAACCAAATATATTGTATTCATTCGTTATAAATTAATAACAAAAATTAACCCATATTGTATTCAAAAATCAGACAACTCTTATTGCTTTACTTATGGTTAATTTGTAAAGTGTGGTTTCGACATCATCAAAAAGGGGCAAATTGTTGGGAACCCTTCACAAAATTTAGTTTTGATGATTTTCTTTCGAAACACACTTAGGTTTATTTGATGTTCTGCTTGTTAGATTTAGACTGATAAACATGTGACAGATCATGTTGGTCCCGAAAGAGCAAGGTTTGGTGTATGGGGGGGGGGAATACACCAAATACAAACTTTTCAGTTTACTTGACAAATTATCAGAGAGTTCAAGCTATTCTGTATAAGAAATTGCTCGGCAGATGACTTAAACAGATTGATACACAGATCGAAACCAGTTAAGTCCAAACAGATTGCTCTCTTAGTGAAAGACACTTAGTCAATAATAAGAGTGATCTTGTTACTTTCTGAGTGTTGTGTGTGCGGAAAAATGGTGGATTTAATGAGTGGTCTTATAAGAAAACCTTTATAGATAGTCGGATCTTTAAACAGATTGATTGATATGCAGTTTGTATGATAGTGCAGAAAGTTAGAGTAATAAACAACTGAAAAGTAGAGATGCAATAAAGTAAATGACACAGTTGTTTAACGTGGTTCGGGAATTCCCTACGTCCACGATCTGGTCAAAACTAGACCAGATTATCCACTACTAGGATACTCTGCTTCTTTATACTCGTCGAGAACGAGTCACAAGTATCAATCAAAACTAGAGAGATACTTATGGATGAAGTAAGGGTCGTGTCCCTTTACAACAGATTACCTCTATGTTACCACTAGAAACCTACTAGCTAGCAACGTGATCTACTTCCTCTCGACAAGATAGATTTCAATCGAGGTTGGTTGATGTGATGTAGAATCACAAGTCTTTTGAAGCTCTTAGTCTGGATCAATGAAAGCTTGAGAGTGTGTTCGTGGTATTTCTCGCGTGTGTTCTATTGTCTCTTAATTGTCTCTCCAGGTTTTGAACTTCAGATTTATATTGGTATTGAATTAAAAATTCTAGCCGTTGTTGATTGGCGTGAGATAGTTGGTAGATTGCCAATCAATGATCTCAATCATATCTCTTCTTGCCTTGTTGAAACGTTGACTTAATCTTCTAAGTATGGAAGGCAGATCATTAACGGTTGCCTTCCTTCTTTATGTTAAGCGTAGATTCTTTACCCAAACCCTGTTGGATGGGCTTAAATCTTGACGTGGCAAGATGGTATGATGTGTAGGATGATGTCATCTGGTGGATTGATGAATCAATCGACCTGGTGCCTCGCTGTAAATATCGATCTGGTCATCGATCTGGCCACTGTCTGTTACAGCAGATCGATTCCTTTTGGCACGAAATCTTGGCCTTCATCCTAAACTATATATAGAGATGACTTCTATAGGAATACCTCCTTTATATGTCAAGTCATCTCCTAATCTGTTTTTTAACAGAATTGACTTTATATCTAGTGATCTGTTTTACACGTAGAACAGTTTACACTCTAAAACAGCTAAGTGTGTTTCGAAAGACCATCATCAAAACTAAATATATTAGGGTTCCCAACAATTTTCCCCTTTTTGATGATGTCAAAACCACACTTTACATATATGTCCTAACAACTCTTTTGACAGTGATCTGGTTTGAAGACCAGATAGATTGTTATTCCTAACAACAATCTTCCTTCTCTCCTCTTGCTGTTTCTTCATCTTTGCCCTGGTTTCATCTGAAATTAATTGCACGCTTTCATAGACACCTTCTCTCAACCTTATGTAGTCAGGGTCTTCTGCATCATCCTTATACCCTCTGTTCTCGCGAGCTGGTTTATAAAGGTGTGTAAGAAGGTCTTGTCAGGCAGATCAGTCCCTGGTATGGTTGGGCATGATCTGAATTCTTTCTCCGGGGCAGTGATCTGGATTTTAGCTTTTTCTGCAGCCTTCCTTATTTCTTCAACCAAGTCCCCTGCCTCATTTAGATCCAGGTAGCGTTGAAATGCCTCATTGGGTGTTCCCTCTATGTATGCAGGTTCCTTTAGAAAGTATCGGCACATGATGAAGGCATTTTTGAGTCCTTCCCACCTAGCTTTTAAGTGAGATGGAGACTGGGTAAAGATCCAGATATGCAATATGTTATTTGGTATTTCACCTAGTCATCTGATATTTTATCTAAGTCATCTGGTATGCAAAGCATCATCCAAATGTACTTAGAGAGAATCTCATTCTTATGTCATGTCATTAGATCTCATGAAGATGGAAAAGTCAATCAAGTCAGATATCAAGAAGGAATGTGAATCATTCGAAGCTCAAAGAAAGGAAGGAGATCAATCCAGTTATCTGCTTTCCATAATCAGAGAGATTCAGTCAACCATTCCTACATGGCAAGAGGATCAAATCAGGGATTCACATCATTGATTGGCAATCAACATTCATGCCACACCAATCAACCTCAACGGTCAGAATTATGATTTCTGCACCTATAAAAGCTTCAAACGACATCTGGAAGAGTATTGACTGATTAACTGACGAAACTCTCAAGATGAAACTCTGCCAAGAAATCTACTCTATTATTGAAACATTCTACGAGAAGATTTCACAATCCGGATCGTGTTCAAGCCATTCCTGATCGAAATCACACCAACCTCGATTCAAGTCTGTCTTAACGAGAAGAAGAAGGAAGATATCTTCGCTAGCTAGTAGTTTTCTAGTGGATTAACGTGAAGGTACCTTGTAGCAGATTTATCTGCAAGTTGTAAGGGACATGAGCCATATTCATGCACAAGTTTCTTTCTAGTTTTGACTGGAACTTGTGGCTCATTCTCAGCGAGTATAAAGAAGAGAGTACCCTAAGTAATGGATATCCGATCTAGTTTAGATTGGACCGTGGACGTAGGGGGTTTTCCGAACCACCCAAAAATAACTGTGTTCTTTATTTTTACGCATCTTATTTTCAGTTGTTTATTCGCTAACTCGGTACTTGCATTTAAACTTGCATTGATTTAATCACTCTCTTAATATATTTGGCTATGCGTTTATCAAGGATTTCTAATAAGAGAAACACACTAAATCCACCTTTTTCCGCACACTACACTTTGTTGGATGACATGATCACTCTTGCTATGTCTATAGCGTAACTCACAAGAGAGAATCTGTCTGGATTGATCACTAGCCAACCTGGTAGTGAACCTGGTCAGCGATCTTGTCTGACAATCTTAGAAATCTCCTTTAGAGAAAGCTAAATCTCTCTAGCTAAACTATCAAGTAAACTGAAAAGTTTGTATTTAGTGTATTCCCCCCACTACTACAAATTTTATCATACACTACGGTGCATACACTACGGTTTTATCATCTACCGTAGTGTATGTGCGTTTTTTTTGTTAAAGACTACGCTTTATAAAAAATCCGTAGTGTATGTAAATAATAGACTACGGTTTTTAAAAAACTGTAGTCTATGTGCGTGTATTTTCATACATAGACTACGGTTTTTTTAAAAACCGTAGTCTATGTGCGTGTAGTTTTAATACATACACTACGGTTTTTAAAAACCGTAGTGTATGTGCGTGTATTTTTAATACATACACTACGGTTTTTAAGAACCGTAGTGTATGTGCGTGTATTTTTAATACATACACTACGGTTTTTAAGAACCGTAGTCTATGTGCGTTTTATTTTAATACATACACTACGGTTTTTAAGAACCGTAGTCTATGTTCTTGTATTTTTAATACATACACTACAGTTTTAAGAACCGTAGTATATGTGCGTGTATTTTTAATACATACACTACGGTTTTAAGAACCGTAGTATATGTGCCACTACTACAAAATTAATACATACACTACGGTTTTTATACCAACCGTAGTGTATGTGCGTTTTTTGGGAAAAGACTACGCTTATAAAATCAACCGTAGTGTATGTGTATAAAACTATTTATTTAAGAATTAAAAAACTTATGATTGGGGAATTTATAATAAATGATAATGATTAATAATAAATTAATAGTAATCTATATATATGATTATAGTTAACAGTTTTGTAACAATTGTAATCTATATGAAGTGTTTTATATACGTTTTATAACGGTTAAGAAATACTGTTAATAAAAAACCGTTATGTCTATGCAATTTTTTTGTTTTATCACAAAATAAATTTATATTTTATAATAAATATAGACAAAGCACAATATATAAAAATGATAATGTTGTAAAGAGGGATATATATAGACAAAACACAATATATAAAAATGATAATGTTGTCAAGAGGGATTGAACCTTGGTCTTTAAAAAACATATAAGAGCAAACACAACCATCTAGGCTATTACAATAACTAGAATATTTTTTGATATATTAATTTTTAACTATGTTCAAATTTTCTGTACACACTCATTTAGGCGGTCAAACCCTTATTTCTCTCCTAATTCCTAAACGCAACTGCGCCGCTCACTCCCCGCCACCACCACCACGCCTCGCTGCTCTCCGTCATTCCGATTCACCACGCATCGCTACCATAATTTCGCCGCTCAACTCCCCGCCACCACCACGACGCCTCGCTGCTCTCCGTCGTTTCAATTCACCACGCCTCGCTGCCATAATTTCGCCGCTCAGCTCCCCGCCACCACCACCACGTCTCGCTGCTCTCCGTCGTTTCAATTCACCACGCCTCGCTGCCATAATTTCGCCGCTCAGCTCCCCGCCACCACCACCACGCCTCGCTGCTCTCCGTCCACGCCTCGCTGCTCTCCGCCACCTCTCTTCCTCCCTTCATCTATTCACAGGTAATGCTAAAAAACCCTCCATCTCTTACATTATCTTTACCTTCCCACTCACATGCATGTGTAATAGGAATTATTGCTTGTCCCACTGAAGTGTATATCGTTAGCTTAGTTTTAATTTCAACCCAACTGACTCGATCGGTAGCAATTTTGAGATTGCATTGAAATCTGCTACTGAATTTTGGCTTGACTTTTTCTTTAGTGTTAATTTAAAGTAGCATTTTTGGTGTTTCTAGCAGTTTGCTTCATCAGGAATTACTTGATTTGGGAACTTATGCTTATGCCTAGCTAACTACATCTACGAATTTTTAAATTTTTAAGTATTTTTTTGTGTCATTTTTTCTTTTTGTAATTTTTAAGTATTTTTTTGTAATTGTAATGACTGTTTAATTTGATGGGAATATTTGTTTAGATTTTTGCTTCTGATAGCTTCTTGGAGTTGATAGAGTACAACAAAGAAGAAATCTTGGGTAGAAAATATATAATAGTACTACTATTTCCCCTATTAGCCACTTCTATCATAAAGTAAACTCAATAGAAAAAAAAAACAAATGAATCTAATTTAATGCCTAGTGTAGTAGAATAGTAGTCATGAGGTTAATGCCGAAGCAACAGTTCTCAAATTTGAATGCTCCGTGATGCAATTATATAATTTAAATTTAATGTAATTTAATTTTAAAAAATATATCCCTCCGATACACTCCGAACACTTAGGTGGCTCCCATCCTATAGAGTGGTGCGACAATTATATAAATTTTATGAAAATTATGTATAAATTTACAAAAATTATTAAGATCTTGTCCCACTAAAAATTAAGAAAAACAAAGCTAAATATTCCGCTGTACGTTTGTATATATGGTTCTTGAGAAGATAACGAAAATTTAAATAATTTCCCATTAAAAGTGTGTTAATATTCAAAAATATCGAAACGCAAATAAATAACCACAAACTTAGTAATAATATTTAAATTCTGATATGTTCATACATTCATACTGAATCAATACCTAAAACTACTTTAGTAGCCGATGAAAAAATTCTGATATGTTCATATATTCATACTGAATCAATACCTAAAGTGCTTGATTTTCTTTAAGCAGAGGCCGATGAAGCGTGCTCCTGACAGGATCATCTTCTTCTTCTTCTTCCTCTTTCTGCCTTGGTACGTTTACTACTTTAGTAGCTTCTTCTTCAAACAATTTCAGGTACTTCATATTGTCAAATCGGTTTATTGTTTTCGTTTTTATGCTGTTTGATATGATCCCAGTTTTAGTACTTTCAATTTGGTGTTTCTAGATCTTCATCTTTGTTTCTTTCGAATTGGGTGTTGATATTTATTTGGTGTGGATTAGCTCTTCACTTTATTGCTTAATGAAGATGGTAGAAATTAGGAGTCTTCATTTCTTACTGTTCTTGTATCTATATGTTTGAATATTTTTGGACCAAAATTAAGGTTATTTTGTTGAGATTATATGGGGTTTGAGTAGAACGTGAACATATGCTACCACTGAATTTATCTCTCTTTTTCTTTAAATATGTATACGCTACCTTTTGCCCTTTTTTGCATATACTACTAACTTTTAATTAATTAATAATATCATCAAAATTAATAAAACCCTCATAAAATTAAAGTTGCACGTCTTCTCTTGGCGGAAACTTTTTCTTTCCTTTTGAGAGGTCTTTTTCGTGATTAATGTTATAGCTTAGTTTTTTCTTATTTTAACATAATAGAACATATACAAGAGATCTGGCACGATGGATAAAGCATGGATTACGATGCATAGATTATCACCAGAATACGAGAATGGAGTAGAATCATTCTTACAATTTGCATTGCAAAATGCAAAAGATTCTAACCAAATACCTTGCCCTTGTGCAAAGTGTGGTAATGTTAAGAGGAAAAATGTGTTCTATATAAGGGCACACTTATTCTCCAATGGTATGGATCTTACATACAAGACGTGGAAATTCCATGGTGAAGGAACTATATCAGATAGGGTAGTCAACGAATCAAAGAATATTCATCTTAACGATCAACATGATAGTGATGATCCCATTGATATGGTACATGATGCGTATGAGACTTATCAAGAAAATCCGAACGAATTTAGAAAGTTACTTGAGGATGCTGAGAAACCATTATATCATGGTAAGTGTAAATTCACCAAGTTATCAGCAATTGTGAAGCTGTACAATGTAAAGGCAAAGCATGGATGGAGCGATAAGGGCTTTGATGAACTACTGGATAATTTAGTTGATATGTTTCCAGAAGACAATGAGTTGCCATCATCGATATACGATGCAAAGAAATGCATGTCTACATTGGGGTTGAGTTATGAGAAAATTTATGCTTGCCCCAATGATTGCATTTTGTACAGAAAGATGTACGAGAATAGCGTCGAATGTCCTACATGTGGGTCGTCAAGATGGAAGAAGATTGGCAAGACAGATACCTTAAATGTAGGAGTACCCGCAAAGGTGTTGTGGTACTTTCCACCAATACCAAGATTTTTAAGAATGTTTAGGAACAATGATATAGCTAAGGATTTAACTTGGCATATTTCTGGAAAAAGTTTGGATGGATATCTAAGACATCCAGTCGATTCACCAGCTTGGAGTTTAATAGATGAGAAATGGCCACAATTTTCTAAGGAGCATCGAAATCTTAGATTAGCTCTATCTGCAGATGGAGTGAATCCACATAGCTTGATGAGCTCCACATATAGTTGTTGGCCGATATTACTTGTCACTTATAATCTTCCACCGTGGTTGTGCATGAAGAGAAAATTTATGATGCTAACTCTATTAATATCCGGTCCAAAACAGCCGGGTAATGACATTGATGTGTATTTATCACCTTTGATTGATGATCTCAAAAAATTATGGGATTCAGGCATTGAAGCATATGATGCATATCGAAAAGAAAGCTTCATTCTCAAAGTTGTTTTGTTATGGACAATCAACGACTTTCCTGCGTACGGAAACTTATCAGGGTGCTCCGTTAAAGGATATCAAGCATGTCCCATATGTGCAGAAAATACAAGTGCCAACATGTTGAAACATGGAAGAAAAATTTCCTACAGAGGGCATAGAAGATTTCTACATGACTATCATCCTTATCGACGACAAAAGAAGGCTTTCGATGGTCACCAAGAGTTTAACTCTGCTCCTATAGCAATGACTGGCCATGAGGTGTTTGAGAGAGTTAAGAATATCCATTGTTGTTGGGGGAAAAAAGATGGGAAGAAAATAAAGGATGGTGGTTGCGGTAAAAGGAAGGCAAAAGAGCGACCGTTAAAGGATGATGATAAATCTTGCTGGAAAAAAAAATCAATTTTCTTTGATCTTCCGTATTGGAAGCATTTGCATGTGCGTCATGTTCTTGATGTGATGCATATAGAGAAAAATGTGTGTGAAAGTCTTATTGGCACATTACTTAACATTCCTGGAAAAACAAAGGATGGAATTGCAGCCAGAAAGGATCTAATGGAGATGGGAGTGCGGACTGAGTTGGCTCCGAAAGTGGTCGGAAATCGGACATTCTTACCCCCCGCCTGCTACACATTAAGTAAAGAGGAGAAAATGAAGTTATGCAATTCTTTGCATGGAATTAAGGTTCCTACTGGGTACTCTTCTAATGTGTCTAGCTTGGTGTCCATGAAGGATTTGAAACTTGTTGGACTAAAGTCTCATGATTGTCATACTTTAATTCAACAGTTGCTTCCTATTGCCATTCGTGGTATCTTACCGAAACATGTTAGGTATACCATCACAAGGTTGTGCTTATTCTTTAATGTGCTATGTGCGAAGACTATTGATGTGTCAAAATTGGATGAGATTCAAAGAGATATTGTGACCACACTGTGCTTACTAGAAAAGGTGTTTCCTCCATCATTTTTTGATATTATGATCCATCTTGTGGTCCACCTTGTGCGTGAGGTGAAGTTGTGTGGGCCAGTTTGGTATAGATGGATGTATCCTTTCGAGAGATTTATGAAAATTCTTAAAGGATATGTACGAAATCGTAACCGGCCCGAAGGATGTATTGCTGAATGCTATATTGCTGAAGAGGCTGTAGAATTTTGCGCAGACTACTTATCCAATGTCTATACAATTGGAATACCATCACGTAATCGACAGACACTAGAAACCAAGCCTCTATCAAGTGCTAAATGCCATATGGTTTCTATTGAGGAGTTAGAGCAAGCACATCGATATGTACTGACGAATGATATTGAGATGGATCCCTATATCGAGTATGTCCCACACTAAATAATATTTTAGTAATTACAATATTTTTTTTAATAACTTACTACGATGCTTCCTTTATCAGGGAGCATAAGGCATATCTGAAGAAAACATATCCTGCTAAAGTTAAGAATCCAAAGTCATTACAAGATGAACATAACAAGACTTTTATCCAATGGATTCTTGAACGGGTAATACATATTGTTCGAAACATATTTATCAAAATATGTATAATTAACAACTTCTAATTATAGGTTTTCTTTCAGCTTGGAAGTTCATCATCATATCCATCAAATGACACATATTCCTCAAATGAAGCACAGTCATGCCAAATTCCAACAAAGTTGAAGTGGCTGGCACATGGTCCTAGCAGAAGTGTTCTAAAATATCAAAGTTATCTAATTAATGGGATTACTTATAGTACAAAAGAACGTGATGATGTAAGAGCTGTGCAAAATTCTGGTGTTTGTTTAGTTGCAAAGACGATGCAAGTATCAAGTGCAAAGGATAAAAGACCAGTAGTAACAGATATGATGTTTTATGGGGTAATTCAAGAAATATGGGAGCTTGACTATCAAGCTTTTCGAGTTGTAATGTTCAAGTGTGATTGGGTTGAAAATAGAAACGGTGTGAAAGTAGATGATCTTGGTTTTACTTTAGTAAACTTGAAAAGAATCGGATTCAAACTTGATTCCTTTATCATAGGACTTCAAGGAAAACAAGTGTTTTATGTTGAAGACCCTCAAGATTCTACATGGTCTGTCGTACTATCATGTCCAAATAAAGAGTACAATGAATTTTATAATGGTTCAGATTTAGAAGATATTGCTCTTAGTCATGAAGCTTTAACACATGGATTTCCAAATATGAATTTGGATGATGAAAGTGATGAAAATGAACCACCGTGCATTCGTGAAGATTGTGAGGGAATTTGGGTTAACAATCTGAACTCTTAGTTTTGGTAATTTTCTATGTACTAAAGTCTAATATTATAATCTTCCTTCCGTATTCTTATGTTGCATGTTTCTTTTTGTAGCCTAACGTTGTATTATGTAAGTTAAACTAATTATATATTGTTAACTGTCTCATGTATGTATGATAGCAGATATGAGTGGTGATGATAGTAGCAATGACACTGGAATGGATACAAAAGACACGCAATCAACCAAAAGCCGTAGAGGAAAAATAGTTTTGCATAACCTTGCAAAACGAAAAGCAAAAGGAATAAAGTTGGTGGTTGAGTTTAACAAACGGGGGCAACCATATGGGAAGGTCGCATCTGAGATGCAAAGCCATATTGGTATACTAGCTCGAGAAAAGGTCAAGGTGTGTTATGAAACTTGGAAAGTTGTGCCGATGGAAATTAAAGAAACATTATGGGAGCATCTGAATGTAAGTTCTTTGATCTCATGTTCAATTGCATCTATGTCTATTATTATAATATTTCAACTTGATAATACTTTTATTGTATGTTAGTATGCATATGAAGTTCAACAGTCATGGAAGTCTGGATGCATGCAATCTGCAAATCTGAAGTGGAAGCAGTGGAAATCCAAGCTATATAGAGAGCACATCAAGCCCAACAAAGATAATCCGGAAAAATTGTATGAGCCTCCAGAGAATCATATTCTTCGTGAGGACTGGAGACAATTTGTGTCAAAATGCACTTCACCACATTTTGAGGTATGCTACTTCACATGTATAATATAATATTGAGTGAAGACTAACTCTACCTACTTCTAACTTGCTTTGTCATACAGCAATTGAGTGAGGAGCAGTCAGATAGAGCGTTGCAAAACAAGTACCCACACAAACTTTCACGTAAAGGCTACGTGGGATTGGCCGAAATATTGGTAGTATTCAATTCATTCAGAAGTAAATGTGGTATTATACCATTGTAACTTACTTATTTTTTAAAACTTTTAGAAGGAAGAGTTATGTGGAGATGATGATATCGATCGTGCTATTATGTGGAAGAAAGCACGAACGAATAAGAACGGCGACATAGAAGATGAAAATTTGAAGGTGGTTGTGCAAAAGATTGTAAGTAACATTGTAATTAATTTCATTAGTTTATTTCGTTTTTATTTGTCTAATATATTTTATTTTATCTAACAACAAGAATGATTGTATACGCCAAAAAGAAGAAGGAAAGTTGGTAATTAAAAAATGGGGAGAAGATGTGTTAACTTGTGCACTAGATACTGCTGAACATTCTGGTCGTGTTAGAGCCGTTGGTAGTTACATTACTCCAACTGAGTTTTTCAAACAAGCTAAGGATAAGAAGCAAACCATGAAGGATCAATTGATTGAGTTAGCTGAGATGAAAAAGCTTGTAAATGAGCAGAATATGGTGATTCGTAGTCTACAAGAACGAATGTCTAATCTCGAAACGCCATGTGCAAAAGAGAAAGAGATAGAGGGTAAAGGGAGCTGCTCCGTGAAACAACCCTCTCAAATAGTGTTTGAGGACATTCCAGATGATCATAAAGAAGATGATGAATTGGTTGTTGTTGACAAAGTGGATGCTTTGAATCAGGTATGAATAGATGCAGTTAAAGTTAATAAATTTTAAGTTATACATTACAAAGAATTTAGAATATTCTCGTATATGTAGTTACTAATGATTTTTATCTTCTTTAAATATGTAGAGTGTTGAAAATATGTCTGATGTTGTTTCTATAAAGAAGAAAAAAGCACAGCAACAAGGGGCATTAAAAAGGAAAGTGAAAAGTTACGGTAATTTGCCTAATGCATTAAAGTTACTCAACATACACTTTGAAAAGTCATTGACAGGTGGAAGGGGAGTAGAGTTTAGATATGATGATCACATCTTTGGTGTATCCATGCATTTTTTCATCCACAAAGAGGACCTCATTCCATTCTGTGACTTGAAGGCGATATCTGGGAATTGTGTGTTGTTCTACACGAAGTAAGAAATTTTCTTACTTTCAATATATTCTTTACGTAACAAATCTTTTTATTTTAGTAAATAATAATGATTTTTACAGGCTCTTGTACGATAAATTGAAGGAGAATGATGCACTTGATAAATACCGATTTGTGGATCCTTTTTCCATATCCTATGTGCCTAACTCCAAGTGTGAAGCACGTGCACAGACTCTCGCTGATAGAATGCAAGATATAATGCCAAATCAACTAGTGATAGTGCCATGCAATGTTGGGTAAGTTTCAGTTAAATTTAATATCTATTTTTAAAAACTAATCCATCACTCTATATATCTTATATATGGTTATGTCGATTAGGAAACATTGGATTGTATCTGTGATTGATCCACACAACGAGTTTATCTATTCTTTAGACCCTATGAGTCACCGAATTCGTGAAGATTGGAAGAGCGTCGTCAATATGTAAGGTTTATTATTTTATATAATAATTAGAGTTTTATAATATGAATATGATTATTTTGTGTTTTTTTT
>JAPKLX010000611.1:3928-53999 GCA_026898415.1 Leonotis leonurus
GGCTTAATCTCTTGACTAAGAAAGGGTTAAGAAATTGGGCTGTGACAAGATAGTATGCACGTGAATGAAAAAGGTTTTCCTAGATCTATTCAAGTTGACCACGCAGGTTATATCCCTGTGAAACAAAACAATGGTCGTTTGAACCACTGCTCTGATACCACTTGTTGGTCCCGAAAGAGCAAGGTTTGGTGTATGGGGGGGGGGGGCAATACACCAAATACTAACTTTTCAGTTTACTTGACAAAATATCAGAGAGTTCAAGCTATTCTGGATAAGAAATTGCTTGGTAGATGACTAGACAGGTCGATGTGCAGATCGATAGCAGTTTTAGTCCAAACAAAATACTCTCTTAGTGAAAACACTTAGCTAATAATAAGAGTGATCTTATTACTTTCTGAATGTTGAGTGTGTGCGGAATAATGGTGGATAATGATTGCTCTTATGAAAAACCTTAAGGATATAATCAGATCGTTAAGCAGATTGTTTGAGAATGCAGATTATATGAGCGTGCCAATGAAAAGAATAATAAACAACTGAAAGTAAATATGCAGGAAAGTAAAGAACACAGTTGTTTAACGTGGTTCGGGAAACCCTACGTCCACGATCTGGTCCAAACTAGACCAGATTATCCACTACTAGGATACTCTGTTTCTTTATACTCGTGGAGAACGAGTCACAAGTATCAATCAGAACTAGAGAGATACTTATGCATGAAGTAAGGGTCGTGTCCCTTTACAACAGATTACCTCTACGTTACTACTAGAAACCTACTAGCTAGCAATGTGATCTGCTTTCTCTCGACAAGATAGACTTCAATCGAGGTGGGTTGGTGTGATTTAGAATCACAGTTCTTGAAGCTCTATGTCTGGATCAGTGAAGATAGCTTGGAAGTATCATTCAGTGTAGCGCGCGCGTGTCTTATATATTTCCAGATTTTGAACTTCAATCTTATATAGGCATTGAATTGAAAATTCTAGCCGTTTGTTGATTGGGGTGAGATTGATGGAATATTGCCAATCAATGATGCCCATCATATCTCTCCTTGCCATGTAGAGTGTGTTGACACAATTTCCAAGATATGGAAAGTTGATTCCTAACGATCTCTTTCCATCTTTATGATCTATCAAAGATTTTCTTTCCAATCCCTGTTGGATAGGCTTCAGTCTTTGACGTGGCAAGAGTATATGATATTTAGGATGATGTCAGCTGGTAGATTGATGAATTAATCGATCTGGTGCTTCGCTGCAAACATCAATCTGGTCGCTATCCGTTACAGCAGATCGATTCTTTTTAGCGTGAAATCTTGACCTTCATCCTATACTAACTTGAGATAAACTTTTATAGGACCATATCCTTTACATATCAAGTCATCTCCTAATCTGTTCTATAACATGATACACTTTAATTCTAAAACAGCTAAGTGTGTTTCGAAAGACCATCATCAAAACTAAATACCTTAGGTTCCCAACAGGGGAAATTATTGGGAACCCTAAGTAATTTTGGTTTTGGTGATGATCTTTCGAAACACACTTAGTTCTTTTTAGAGTTAGACTGTTCTACATGTTAACAGATCACTACATATAAAGTGAATTCTGATAAAGAACAGATTAGGAGATGACTTAGCATGTAAAGTAATTATCCTTATAGAAGTCATTTCAATATTAGTATAGGATGAAGGACAAGATTTTTCGCCAAGAAGAAATCGATCTGCTGTAACAGATAGCAACCAGATCACCGACCAGATCAATGACCACAGCGAAGCACTAGATCGATAGAGTCATCAAACCACCAGATGACATCATCCTACACATCATATCCACTTGCCACGTCAAGATTGAAGTCCATCCAATAGGGTTTGGGAAGAAAATCCACGATTGACACAATGAAGGAAAGTAACCGTTAGCGATCTGCTTTCCATACTTAGAGGATTGAGTCAACGTTTCTACAAGGCAAGAACAGATATGATGGATATCATTGCTTGGCAATATTCGATCAATCTCACGCCAATCAACAAACGGCTAGAATTTTAAATTCAATGCCTATATATATGAAGTTCAAGGTCTGGAAGAAAAAAATTGCGCGAGCTACTTTGATAACATACTCTCAAGCAATCAATCTGTGAGCCAGACTAAGAGCTTCAAACTACATGTGATTCTAAATCACACCAACTCAACCTCGATTCAAGTCTTGTCTTATCGAGAGGAAGGAGATCACCCTGCTAGCTAGTAGATATCTAGTGGTAATGTAGAGGTAATCTGTTGTAAAGGGACACGACCCTTACTTCGTGCATAAATATCTCTCTAGCTTTGATTGATACTTGTTACTCGTTCTCCATGAGTATAAAGAAGCAGAGTATCCTAGTAGTGGATAATCTGGTCTAGTTTTAACCAGATCGTGGACGTAGGGATTTCCCGAACCACGTTAAACAACTGTGTTCTTTATATTTCTGCACATTTACTTTCAGTTGTTCATTATTCTAACATTCTGCACTATCATATAATCGGCATCTCAATCAATCTGCTTAACGATCTGATTAATCCTTAAGGTTTTCTAAAAAGAGCATTAACTAAATCAACCTTATTTCCGCACACACAATACTTAGAAAGTAATAAGATCACACTTATTATTGTCTAAGTGTCTACACTAGAGAGCCATCTGTTTGGACTAATCTGGTATCGATCTGCTGATCAATCTGGTTAGTCATCTGCCGAGCAATTTCTTGCTTAAGAATAGCTTAAACTCTCTATTAATTAACCAAGTAAACTGAAAAGTTTGTATTTGGTGTATTCCCCCCCCCATACACGAAACCTTGCTCTTTCGGGACCAACAAGACAGAATAAAATCTAAGTGTGTTTTCGAAAGAACATCATCAAAACCAAATATTGTGGGGTTCCCAACATTTATACTCGCTGAGAACGACCCAAAAGTTTCAAGCACAATCTGGTTGAAACTTATGCACGAATAAGGGTCGTGTCCCTTTACAACTTACAGAAAACTGTATAATTGGATCTCTTCACGTTAATTCACTAGAAAACTACTAGCTAGTGAAGTTATCCTTCCTTCTTCTCGATAAGACAGACTTGAATCGAGTTAGTGTGATTTCGATCATGAACGGCTTAGAACATGATTTGGTGCGTAGAAATATTCTCAAGTAAATGCTTCGATGAGTGAGTTGATTTCTGAGTAGAGTAATAGCTTGTTGATCGTAGATGATGGTATCATTGCTCTTCCAGTCCTGGTTCCAAGCTTTTATAGGTGTAGATTTAAAATTCTAACCGTTGGTCTTGATTGGTTTGAAGTAACTATGATTACCAATCAAGAGATATGAATCCCTGATTTATCTCTTCTTGCCTTTGGAAAGTTTGTCCGAATCTTCAATAAATATGAAAAGCAGATCATTGATAGATGCTTCTTTCCTTTTTTTTACGTATGGATTGATTCTCCTTCAAAATTTGATCTCTAGTAGATATCCTTTCCATCTTCGTGACATCTACTGATGTGACAAGTAGTCTTAGATTCATATAAGTATATCTGGACATAATATCAGATGACTAAAGATGATCTAGTACCATCTGGCTCACTTTGGATAATGATGTGGTTAGGACAGATTGACATCGATCTGGTCAAACTATCGATCTATTTCATAAAGAAATGCTCCAAAGCATGGTAGAGGGCTTTGTGAGTAATCTTGACTTAATCAGATCGAGTAGCCATATGTCAGATCATCTGCTTGCCTAATATGTTGTTTGATCTGGTCCATGAACAAGTAAAAAGGAAAAAATAATTTCTATTGGATTTTAATCCCTTATATTTGAAGTTATTCTCTAAGATCATGTTCTCTATCAGATTCACTTTATGAGTGATCTGGTACAGTTTAGAACAGATTAAGATCTAGCAAGCAGAATAAAATCTAGGTGTGTTTCGAAAGAATATCATCAAAACTAAATATTGTGGGCTGCCCAACAATTTCACCATTTTTGATGATGTCGAAACCACACTTTATAACATAACCCTAAGTAAAGCATTTTAAGCATGATATATATAATAGTTTGAGAACTACAAGATAGATATAAAAAATAAGAACAATAGATGGATAAAAGATAAGAAAGTCTAAGAGAACCATCTGCCAGCACCTCCCTTCTTCATCTTCTTGCGTTGAGCATCGGAGGTAAGCTGGACACTCTCATAGATCCCGTCCCTTACTCTGGCATAATTTGGATCATGATTATCAATCTTGTAGCCATTGATCTTGGCCACTTGATTTATATAATTGAGAATATATGTCTTAGATGGGATGTTGTTTCCTGGGATAGTTGGACAGACCATGTACTCCCACTCGGGTGCCTTAAACTGAATTTTAGCATCATTGGCTGCTGTTGGGAACCCCACAAATAATTTAAGTTTTGATGATGTTATCTCGAAAACACACTTGATATTATTCATGTTCTGTATTATTTCTATTTGGTCTCCTTGTAAAAAGATGAAAGCTGAACCAGCAAGTCTTAGACAGAAAGCTGAACCAGCAAGTCTTAGACAGAAAGCTGAACCAGCAAGTCTTAGACAGAAAGTTGAACCAGCAAGTCTCGAACAGAAAGTTGGAGCAAATCAACTTTAACAGAAAGTTACTCAACCAGAAAGTACTTAACCAGTACTCAACCAGAAAGTACTTAACCAGTGTTCAACCAGAAAGGCATTAGAACCAGAAAGGGCATAACCAGAAGGTTCCAAAACAGAAGGAGTTGAACCAAACCTGTCAATGATGGTAACAGATCAATAGAGCTATCAAAACCACCAGATGACAATGCCCTTCTCATCATATCTCTTATCACGTCAATATTAAAGTTCATCCATCGAGAATTGGAAAGAGAATCACTGATTGAACACGAAGAAGGAAAGTAATCACAGTTGATCTGCTTTCCATTCATAGAAGATTCAGTCAACGACCCTACAACGAAAGAAGAGATATGATTGATTGGCAATCCACAAATCAAATCACACCAATCAACAAACGGCTAGAATTTCAAGATTAAAAGCCTATATATGTTTGAGGATTTAAAGTCTAAAGTATGCTAGCAATATTTTACTGAAATACTCTCAAGCAATTCAATCTCACATCAGACAAAAGCTTCAAATCGTTCGTGATCGCAATCACACCTCGATTCAAGTCTGTCTTATCGAGAGAGGAAGGAGATCATTGCTAGCTAGTAGTTTTCTAGTGGATTAACGTGAAGAAATCCTATTTTACAGTAGTTTTTTGTAAGTTGTAAAGGGACACGACCCTTATTCGTGCATAAGTTTCAATCTGCTTTGTAATTGAAACTTGTGGCTCGTTCTCAGCGAGTATAAATAAGAGAGTATCCTAGTAGTGGATATCTGATCCAGTTTGGATTAGACCGTGGACGTAGGGGGTTTCCCGAACCACGTAAAATAACTGTTGTTTAGTCTCATTTTGTTCGTCTAAACTTATGCTTTTCGTAGCTTTATTCGTAGTATTTTTCCTCGTTCCGTGATGTTTTGGCCCGAGTTATGTTTCATTTTATGTTTCAGGATCATGGGCCTAAACGAGCGTCGAAAGTGGAAAAGAAACGAGAAAAGACGAGAAAACGAAGAAGTGTGCCGAAAGGGCATGTCAGCGACCGAGCCAGCGCCGCGCCAGCCGCGCGCCAGCGGCCGTGCAAGGCCGCGGCACACGGGTCAGCGGTCCCTGAGCTCTAGTTAGCGGTCCCTGACTTGCCTGACCGCGCCAGCTGCGCGCCAGAGGCTGTGCCAAGCCGCGGCACACGGGTCAGCGGTCCTTGACTTGCCTGACCACGCCAGCTGCGCGCCAGAGGCTGTGCCAGGCCGCGGCACACGAGTCAGCGGCCGCTGACCTTTCTAAGCGGTCGCTGACTCCCCATTTTTCGCGCGGGCCGTTGCAACGAACCCTAGTGCCACTCGGAACAACCCTAGTCAGCGGTCGGTGACTTCCAGAGACCGCTGAGTTACCTCTCGCTATAAAAAGACACGTCGTGCCATTCAGTCGAAATATCTCAGTTCTCCATACTTCATCCCGACTCCTTTTAGCACGAATTCCTAGACTAGTTTTCCAGCATATTTTTATTATTTCTAGTTCGTCTCGATCCCGCATTCAAGGGTCGAGACTTAGCATTCTAGATAGGATTTTTCATTCCGTTATTCGTTTTGGAGTTAGCCGTTTACAACATTCGAACGCCGTTATTTCTAGATTTTCATTGTCGTTTCCAGACGTACTTCAAGTATTAATTCAAGTTCGTTTCTTTCCTTTTAATTATTGCTTTGTTTATTTAATTTTATCGTTGTTCCGTTTTGTGCTTTCAATTCCTTTTATCGCTTTGAATTTCCAGATTTCTTTCCGTTCTTCTTTCGTCTTTAAACTTCAAGTTCTTTACTTTCTTAGATTAGATTTAAGTTTCGTTCTTAGTTTAGATTTTAATTGCTTTCTTATTTACTTTCTTCGCCTAGCTATAGAAATCCAAATCAAACTCTTTTTAATTGCTTTCCGTTTTTTACGAACAAAGAATATAATCGCCCTGCTAAGCCTTCCTTGAGAATACGACTAGGGTCAGCTTATTAATCTATAACAAACTTGTTGGTCCCGAAAGAGCAAGGTTTGGTGTATGGGGGGGGGGAATACACCAAACACTAACTTTTCAGTTTTACTTGACTGATTATAAGAGAGCTCAAGCTATTCTGTACAAGAAATTGCTTGGCAGTGACTAAACAGATCGATATGCAGATCAGTAGCTGATTTAGTCCAAACAGATTACTCTCTTAGTGAAAACACTTAGCAGACAATAAGAGTGATCTTATTACTTTCTAAGTGTAGAGTGAGTGCGGAATAATGGTGGATTTAGTGAATGCTCTTGTTTAGAAAACCTTAAGAAGTTAATCAGATCGTTTAAGCAGATTGTTTGAGAATGCAGATTATATGATAGTGCACAGTGTTAGAATAATAAACAACAGATAATATAAAGAGTGCAGAAATGTAAAGCACACAGTTGTTTAACGTGGTTCGGGAAATCCCTACGTCCACGATCTGGTCAAAACTAGACCAGATTATCCACTACTAGGATACTCTGCTTCTTTATACTCGTGGAGAACGAGTTACAAGTACCAATCACAACTAGAGTGATACTTATGCACGAATGAAGGGTCGTGTCCCTATACAACAGATTACCTCTACGTTACCACTAGAAAACTACTAGCTAGCAGGGTGATCTCCTTTCTCTCGACAAGACAGACTTGAATCGAGGTGGTTGGTGTGATGTAGAATCACGAGATGTTGAAGCTCTAAGTCTGGAATGCAGAGTGCTTGAAAGATAATTGCAGTATAGCTCGCGTGTGTTCTCTATCTTTTTCCAGATTGTTGTCTTCAACTATATAGGCTTTGAATTTTAAATTCTAGCCGTTTGTTGATTGGCGTGAGATAGATGGTATATTGCCAATCAATGGTTTCCATCATATCTGTTCTTGCCATATGGGAAAGGTTGACTCAATCTTTGATTTATGGAAATCAGATTGTAAACGGTCTCTTTCCTTATATGATTAAGTCGTAGATCTTCTTTCCAAACCCTGTTGGATGGACCTTGATCTTGACGTGGCAAGTGTATATGATGTGTAGGATGATGTCAGCTAATGACTTGATGACTCAATCGCTCTGGTTCATCGCTGTAGGCATCGATCTGGTCATCGATCTGGTCGCTGTCTGTTACAGCAGATCGATTCCTTTGGGCGTGAAATCTTGACCTTCATCCTATTCTAAGTTGAGAATGACTTCTATAGGAACATCTCCTTTACATTTTAAGTCATCTCCTAATCTGTTCCAAAACAGAAATCACCTAATCTATAGTGATCTGGTTTTTTACACGAGGAACAAGTTATGTTCTAAGCTAAGTGTGTTTCGAGATACCATCATCAACACTAAAAACTTTAGGGTTCCCAACAAAACTCGTTTTAAATTGCGAGTGACTTAATATAATTGGAAGTATATCGGTGATAAACGCACTTTTTACTTGTTTAGTAGAGCCATATCTTGATGTTTTGGATCGGTTTTAGTGCGTCTATGTGGCTTGTTTGCCTGTTTTGTAATTCTTTGAAAAGATATTGCTCTCGAGGTATTTTGTTGTTGTTTTGTAGGTGTTTGGACCTATTGTGGATGCATGAAGAGAGAGAGAGCATATCACAAGTCGAAAAGGACGTAAAAGAGGGAAGAAACGAAGGAAGAGAATTGAAGTAGCTGCCTAGCGACCACCCTAGCGGTCGCTAGGTGGCTCGCTAGCAGCTGCAGAATTTCCAAGTGTTCGAGCGTTACGTCTTCCCTAAGGGATCAGGCCCTTTAAATACCCCTTCTTAGCCTTGATTAAAGGGGGGGACCGGATTTGACTTTTCAATTGTTCTTTAGTTTAGCATATTTTATTCTTAAGTAGAAGATTTTTAGCGTTCAAGCGAGGAATCGGATTGAAGTTTCAGGATTGTTCATCGTGAATTTCCAGCGGTTTATTAATATCAATTTCATGTTTATTTTATCTTTTGAGTTGATTTCTTTCGTTATGAGTAGCTAATCCTTTTTCTGATCCTGGAGATTGTATGACCTAATTGAATTGTGTGAGTTGCCTGTTGATGACTGTCTTCCTTCCAAACTAGGGTTTGTGATTCTTGGTGCTTAATTTTATGTGTTAATTTCTGGCCAATTTTAATACATACATAATTGTCAATTGAATACTTAACAGTTTTGATTGTCAGTCGATCTTGAATGCACAATACGGGGAAGCCTTGAGTCGTCACTGAGATAGGAAAATCCGTAGGAAGCTTATTCTTAGGAACTTTTGGGAGTTGCTAATTCTTACCTTGATACTTACGGGTAATAGGGAGTTTAGTAATCAACGACCGTAGACTGCAGTAAATGGAGTAGATGGTTAAATGAGTGATCTTTCACCCAGGTTGGATTAAAGTGGTTAACAGGTTAACAGGTCAATTGCATAATTTGGTTAGGTTATTACGTCTCTAGGGTCAGTCTTCTCTACATATTTGTTCAGTTTTATTTAAATATTTTCTTGTCATTGACTTTGAATTTAAATTGAATTTGAATTTGAAGTCCCAAAAAAACACACCCTTTTAATTGTTGCCTGGATAATGATGATGTGTCTGTGGTAATTAGCCTCTGTATTTTCACGGTACAATCCCTGTGGATACGATACTCGACTTACCTATTTACTACCATATTTCTGTGTTAGAAAATAGTGTGATCAAATTTTGGCGCCGTTGCCGGGGATTGTTAGAATAGACAGAGATAATTATTTGATTCAAAATTGTTAATTCAGGCTTTTGTTTTATTTTATTTGTTTGAAATCTTTTTGTTATTTCTGACTCGTGTTTCCCTCTTGTCTCAGGTAGTATATGATCACAAGATCCAATAGTGAACCAATTCTACCTTTGGATCTAGAAATCGAGAAGACACTCAAGAGAGAGAAAAGATTGAGGAAACAACGAGCCATGGCAGATAACAATGAAAATAACAAACATCATCATCCCGCAAGCAGAGAGAGACAGATTGATTGCTGAATTTGCTGAGATGCAGCGGCTGATGACTGCAGCGGGAATCGTCCCGCAAAACGAGCCCCAACCGATCAACCACATGTATCGACCTCCAACCAATCAATTCCAAGGAGGCGGGTGGGGGCCAGCAGTTGTTGCTAATAATTTTGAGCTAAAACCAGCCCTGATCAGTATGGTGAAAGATGAACAATTTGGAGGAGGAGAACTTGAAGATCCCAATGCTCATCTAGAGACCTTTCTAGACAATTGTGATACCATCAAACAGAATGGGGTACCGCAAGATACTATTAGAATGCGGATGTTCGGGTTTTCGTTGCGTGATCAGGCTAAACAATGGTTCAAAAGTCTAGACCGAACGGGGATAAACACCTGGCAAAGGTTATGTGAAGCATTTCTCGCTAAGTATTTTCCTCCATCTAAGGCTCAGAAGATCATTGCAGATATTTCTCATTTCTCTCAGCTCGGAGATGAATCATTTTTTGAGGCATGGGAAAGATACAGAGCCTTACTTCGAAAATGCCCTCAACATGGTTTTTCTCGAGAACAGCAGGTTACTCAATTCTATAGTGGACTCACACCTCACACCAAAAGCATTGTAGATGCATCAGCAGGGGGAGGTCTGCTCAACCGAGGAGTGGATGAAGCCATGAGGATTATTGAAGAAATGGCGGCCAACAGCTATCAGTGGCCCATGGAGAGAGCATCAATTGCGAGGGAAATGTCAAATGTTGATATTGGAGCCAAATACAACAGTTTGGCTGAGAAATTTATGATTTTGAAGAATTATTATGAGAAAGAAAGAAGAGCTCAAGGGCCGTCCCAAGTGAATGTGTGTGAAGAGTTGGAGTTACCAGACCTGTCAATTCCGGAAGAGGTCAACTTTGTTAACAACCGGAATTTTGGATCCAATCGTCAAGGTTTCTATGGAAATCCAACTTATCACCCGAATAACAGAAATCATCCAAATTTCTCATATGCCAACCCAAATAATGCTCAGCAACCGCCGCCGGGATTCGCTGTGCAGAATGGAATGATTCAGGAGCCCAAGAAGACGTCAATTGAAGAGATGATGCAGCAGTTGGTCGTGAGTAACCAACAATTAACGGCTCAGCAGAGGGATTTTATCGGGCAAACCGGTCAGAAGATCACTCATTTGGAATCTACAGTCACAGCCATGGGCAAGCATATGAAAATGATGGAGAATCAGATCAGCCAGGTGGCCGGGCAACAGAATGCTCAGAACAAGACAGGTCAGTTTCCGAGCAACACAGAATTGAATCCGAAGAATCAATGCAATGCGATTCATCTGAGGAGTGGTACAGAGTATCAGAATTACCCGGAAAGAGAAAGGTCAGTTGAAGATGAAGAAGACTCCGAGAAAATCCCAGAGAAAACGGGGCACGGAAATCAAGGAAAAATTCTGCCGGGCCTAGCGACCGCTAAGCCGCTCGCTAGCCCAGGCAGAAGATCTAGCGGTGAAATTGACGAAACCAGCGACCACCCTAGCGATCGCGAAGGTGGTCGCGAGGCTCCTGACCTCAGCCCACTTGAGAAATCAGCCCCGCCACGTACCTATATCCCTCCGGTTCCGTTTCCCAGTCGTTTAGCCAAGTCCAAATATGATGAGAAGCTTTCCCGTTTCCTGGAGATGTTCCGGAAGGTGAACATTAACATACCATTGCTCGATGCTTTGAGAGACATGCCCGGATATGCAAAGTTTTTGAAGGATGCAGTGGCCAACAAGAGGAAACTCGGAAAGTTTGAGAACATAAACCTTTCTGAGCAATGCAGTGCAGTTCTACAGAAGAAGTTACCATTGAAGCAGAAGGATCCAGGAAGCTTCACCATCACTTGCATGATTGAGAATCAGTATAGTGCTCGAGCTTTAATTGATCTGGGGGCGAGTATAAATCTGATGCCATTATCAATCTTCAAACGGTTGAAGATAGGCGAGATCAATCCTACCACCATTACCTTACAGATGGCTGATTCATCAGTCACGCATCCAGTGGGGGTAGTAGAGGACGTTGTTGTTCAAGTACAAAACTTTGTGTTTCCTGCAGACTTTGTGGTTCTTGATATGCCGGAAGACAGCAATACACCCCTTATCTTAGGGAGACCATTTTTGGCTACAGGCCGAGCTCTTATAGATGTTTAGGATGGTGATCTTACTTTCAGAATGAATGATGAGCAAATGAAGATCTCCATTTATGATGCGATGAAGCAACCAAAGGATGATCACATTGAAGAGTGCCGGATGCTCGACTTATTTTCAGCCACCCCAGCGCATGTGGTTGACCCAGTTGAGTTCTGCATCCAGAATTCAGTCTTCTCTGACGCAGATCTTGATACAGTTTGTGATGAGATCCTAGAGTACCTCTCAGCGATAGAGGAAGTAAAGGCCCTCCCCGAGGAGTCTGTGCCTTACTTGGATGTTCGAAAGCCGGTGGGAGGAGAAACTCAAGAAAAGGCAGTTGAAGCTGCACCACAGTTGGAGTTGAAGCCGTTGCCAGATCATCTACAGTATTCCTTCTTAGGGGATAATGAGACGTACCCAGTGATAGTATCTTCAGAGTTGTCAGGTGAGGAGCTAGCCAAGCTCATGGCCGTTTTGAAGCTGTACAAATCAGCAATTGGATGGACCATCTCAGACATTAAGGGGATCAGCCCCTCCATCTGCATGCACCGGATCCTGACAGAAGAAGAATACAAGCCAAAGAGGCAGCCTCAGCGCAGATTGAATCCGGCTATGCAAGAGGTGGCGAGAAAAGAAGTTTTGAAGCTTCTAGATGCTGGTATGATTTTTGCCATCTCAGACAGTGAATGGGTGAGCCCGACTCAAGTTGTCTCTAAGAAGGGGGGTGTCACCGTGATCAAAGATGAGCAGAATGAGTTGATAGCAACAAGACTTGTGACGGGATGGCGTGTGTGCATTGATTATCGTGCCTTGAACGCCGCTACAAGGAAGGACCATTTTCCGTTACCGTTCATTGATCAGATGTTGGATAGATTGGCGGGATATGGTTTCTACTGCTTCCTTGATGGCTATTCGGGGTACAATCAGATTGCTATAGCTCCTGAAGATCAGCATAAGACAGCCTTCACATGTCCATATGGAGTCTATGCATACAGGCGGATGCCGTTTGGGTTGTGTAACGCGCCGGCAACTTTTCAGAGGTGTATGATGTCCATTTTCCATGGGTTGATTGAAAACATCATGGAGGTATTTATGGACGATTTTTCTGTTTTTGGTTCCAATTTTGACCATTGTCTCCACAATTTGTCTCAAGTGTTGCACAGGTGTGAAGAGACTGATCTTGTTCTAAACTGGGAGAAGTGCCATTTTATGGTGAAAGAAGGTGTTGTACTTGGCCACAAGGTGTCAACCAAAGGATTGGAGGTGGATCGAGCCAAAATCATCGCCATCGAAAAATTACCACCTCCCACTAATGTCAAATCCATTCGGAGTTTTCTTGGTCATGCAGGTTTTTACAGGCGGTTCATAAAGGATTTCTCCAAGATCACAAAGCCCCTGTGTGGACTGCTCGAGAAAGACGCCAAGTTCAACTTCACAGACGAATGCCTTGAAGCTTTTGAGAAGCTTAAAGCTGCGTTGGTGTCGACTCCTGTGTTGATATCCCCAGATTGGAGTCAGCCATTTGAGCTGATGTGTGATGCCAGCGACTGGGCTGTGGGAGCAGTGCTCGGGCAAAAGAGGGAGAAGATCTTCAGAGTGATATACTATGCAAGCAAGACTCTCGATTCTGCTCAGATGAATTACACGACTACTGAAAAGGAATTGTTAGCAGTGGTTTTTGCTTTTGACAAGTTCAGACCGTATTTGGTGGGCACTCATACTATTGTCCACACCGACCATGCAGCTATCCGTTATTTGTTTACAAAGAAGGACTCCAAACCGAGACTTGTGAGATGGATTCTCCTTCTCCAAGAATTTGACATGGAGATCAAGGATAGAAAAGGCTGCGAGAATGTGGTAGCAGATCACCTCTCAAGATTAGAGAATCCTGTGGAAGGTGAAGATAAGAGAGTTGGGATCAAGGAGAACTTCCCTGATGAGCATATTTTCAGAATAGTGGAGTACACGCCGTGGTTTGCAGACATCGTCAACTTTTTGGTGAGTGGAATTATACCATCTTCTTTCAACTCCCACCAAAAGAAGAAGTTTCGTCATGATGTAAATTTCTATTATTGGGAGGACCCTCATCTATACCGGAGATGTGCCGTTGGTCTTATTCGGCGTTGTGTGCATCAAGGAGAGTGGGAGAAGATCATACATGAGTGCCACAGCTCCTTGAGTGGGGGACATTTTGCAGCGGCCAAGACTGCAGCGAAGATCAACCAAAGTGGCTTCTATTGGCCCTCTATTTTCAAGGATTGTCAAGAGTTTGTGAAGAGATGTGACAGATGCCAAAGAATGGGTAATATCACGAAGAAGGATGAGATGCCACAGAATATTATCATGGAAGTTGAGCTCTTCGACGTGTGGGGGATTGATTTTATGGGTCCATTTCCTATGTCTTGTGGTTTCACATACATTCTCCTAGCGGTGGAATACGTCTCTCGTTGGGTGGAAGCAATTCCGACTTCTACAAATGATTCGAAGGTGGTCATAAAATTCTTGCAAAAGAATATTTTGACTCGATATGGTGTCCCGAGGGCGTTGATCAGTGATGGAGGGTCGCATTTTCATAATAAATGGTTGGGGAGTGTGCTTGCAAAGTATGGTGTGAAGCATAGGGTCACATCCCCCTACCATCCACAAGCTAATGGTCAGGCCGAGCTCGCTAACCGAGAGATCAAGAAGATCTTAGAGAAGTCCATTGTGCAAAGAAAAGATTGGGCCAAACACCTTGATGATGCTTTGTGGGCATACCGAACGGCTTATAAAGCACCTATTGGTATGTCCCCGTACCAACTTGTCTTCGGAAAGTCGTGTCACTTACCCGTTGAATTGGAGCATAAGGCGTATTGGGCCGTGAGGAGAATCAATTTTTACTTCAAAGAAGCGGGATTAAAAAGGAGTGATCAGCTGTTCGAACTCGATGAATGGCGAAACGAAGCTTTCGAGAGCTCCCGCATCTACAAAGAGCGGGCAAAGAAGTTCCATGATCTCAAGATTCGTAAAAAGGAGTTTGCACCGGGAGATGAGATTTTGCTTTTCAATGCTCGGCTTCGTCTATTTCCCGGTAAGTTGAAGTCACGGTGGTCGGGTCCTTACAAGGTGTTCAAAGGATCTGCCAATGGAAGTTATGAGTTACTGGACTCATTCAACAATGTGCTCAAAGTGAACGGTCACTATCTCAAGCCGTACTTCAAGACCAATTGTGATCGTGTGGTCAAGGTGACCATTCTAAATGAACCGTGAATGTGAGGTACCGTCGAGCTAACGACGTAAAAATTAGCACTTGTTGGGAGGTAACCCAACGTGTTTTTCCTGTTTTGTTTATTTTCGTGTCTTTGTTTTGCGTCGTGTGTTGTTTCAGCCAAAAAGAGGAATTAATGAAATTTTCGTGCAGGTGGAAATTCTGTAGGAGCTAGCAACCATCCTAGCGGTCGCTAGGATTGGCTGCTAGGCGAAATAAGTCTCAGCCCGTAGCGAGTCGGCCCGGCCCACATCAGTTTTTGAACTAGGCGAAATAAATCTCAACACACATTACACCAATTCTTCCTTTGCTCAAAACCCCCCAAAACCCTTTAAATCCATCAAAGGTACATTATGCCTCCCAAGAAGCGGCGGCACACCGGTGGGCATGATAGAGAGGCTTCCACATCGCGGGGTGCCTCGGGGAGTAGTCGCGATGACCCAATCGACGAGTGGCACCCGGCCTCCTATGGACTTAACATGCCGAGCCCAAGTGCACGGAAGAAATGGGACCGGTTAATTCGCCTTAAGCATAGACAGTGCCGTTTCCTTGATCAAGAGACGTGCCAAGCTATGGGCATCGTCAATGATGTCGTCTATCTTGCCGAGAGGGCGGGCCTTTACGGGGTTATGACGGGCAACTTCTTGGCTTATCGCCTTCTCACTTTGGAATTCTTGTCGACAGTGGATGTGCATAGGACACATGGGATACCCAGCTCGCTGTCCTTTCAGCTGAAGAACCAACCCCGTGCCATGACGATCGATGAGCTGAATGGGGTTATCGAGGGTGTCTCTGGGAGCAAATGCTCGGTGGATCGGACCTATACCGATGATGAGATTTGGGCCATGATTACCGATGCAAGCGTGGAGGCGCAGTCGGAGTTCAATCCCATGAAGTCCAAGGCCAACTCGATCAGAAATCCGGCCTTCCGTTACTTTCACCGTCTCCTCACGTTCACTATACATGCGAGGAGCAACGCTGGGACGTGCCTCGCCCATGATATTCCTTTTATATCGGCTGGCATTACGGGACACCTGTTGAAAGCTGGCTACTTCCTTGCTCAGCATTTTCAGTCCCAGTCCGAGGTGAAGGGCAATGCCCGTATATGTGTTGGAGCTTTTGTGACACCCATTGCTAACTACTTTGATGTGGCGATTGATGAGGAGCCAATCTCCTATGAGATATACCTAGACAAGTCATCTCTCTACACTCAGACGTTCCTCAAGAGGGATACTCGCCGCCTCATGTGGATTCTGCACAAAAAGGACGGGGAGTGCTACTTTCCGCTCCCCAATGTGGCATTCACTGAAATCACTACAGAGGCCACGAGGAAGTTGAACTGGAACATGTCTAGCAATGCTCACAAGGCGATATGCACCCGAGTGCGCACAGCTGTCCCAGTCGTGGAAGTGGATGATGATGAGGAGGCTGCCTATGAGGAGGGTGGTGAGATTCCTGCTCAGCCTTCGAGTGGGAGTTACGCCCAGTTTGATGCACGCCTTGGCCATATGGAGACCTAACTAGACGGGATTGGTGCCACACAGACGCAGATTCTCAACAATCAAACTGAGATGATGCGAATGATGCAACAATGGCAGCAGTGGCGTGGATTTTACCCATCACCGGGCTCGGACATGTGATGAGGAGGTACTTTGACTTGATTCAACCACTTCTTCTTTCTCGCAAACTTATTCATGCTATACGCTTGATGTAAGTTTGGGGGGGAGTCGGAAGTGCGGTTGATTTAAATGAATTCTTGTTTTCTTCTTTTTGGCTGTGTTTGTCGTTTGTTTCTGTTCTGTGTCGTTTGCTTTGTGTGTGGGATAATTTCTTTGCAAATGCATGAGTTTGGCGAATTGGCCGATGATAGTTGTTTTCCAAAGCTTGAATTGTTGATTGATAAAAGGAACCTTGGCGAAGCGACGCATGTTTTTGATGAATTTGAGTTATGCCTTTGAGAATGGATGCTATTTGTGATAGCCGTGAGATTTGAGCTTTTGTGCATTTTGATGCAAATTTTTCTTGATGAGAGTTATCATGCATGTTTCAATCTTCTAGAACTTGCCTTGGGTCTTTGTCGAGACTTCTGGATGTGTTTGAACTAGGAGATGATTTTAGGCCGTCTTTTGTAGCCACATACCTGCGTGGTCAACTTGAATAGATCTTAGAAAATCTTTTTCATTCACTAGCATATTATCTGCTATGGAGTCATCTGTTTTTCAGAATCAAGATGTGTCTCAAGGCTCATCACTGCCTGATGTGGAAGGTAATTGAAGAAGGACCATTGGCCATTACTGAAGAAACAACTCGCATCACTAAAACAGGAGTTGTTAAAGAGGATATACTCAAAGATCCCAGAAAATACACACCTAAAGAAAGAAGAGAAGCAAATCTTGATGATTTTTCTAAAGGAGTTATTTCCAGTATTGTAAAAGGAGTCCATCTGGCTAAGATTCAAGATCTCGATACAGCCAAAGAAATGTGGGAAGCCTTGAGAGATCTCAGTCTAGGCTCTGAAGCAATGATTGAGAACAAGCTGTCCCTAGCATGTAACAAGTTTGATGAATTCAAGATGAAACCTGGAGAAACCATCGAGCAGATGAAGAACAGGTTCATTCAAGTACTACTTGAAGTTTCTGCCTTCAAAAAGAACAAGTACACACAGAGAGAGAAGAATCTCAAGATTCTTAGAGCTCTACCACCAAGCTGGGAAATATATTCAGCTATGCAACCTCTACGTGCTGATTTTAATGACTTATCTATAGAAGCACTATTTGATCACCTAGCTGTCCATGAATGTGACATCAGAAGAATTCACGGACCAGATTATTCCTCTAGTAAGAAGAGTGAGAATAACTCAAAGAAGGAGAAAGAGAATTATGATAAGTGCAAAACAGAAGAATCAGCAGCCTCTGCCACAACAGAAGAAGGAGGTTATGATAAGTTACTCAAAGAATTCTCAATGATTGCAAAGAGAATGGACAAAATGGAAATCAGATCAAGAAAGTATCGAAGGTTCTACAAAGACAACAAGAGTAGATACCAGAAGAACAAAGAAGTAGAAAGATCTGATGACAAAACAGAAAGTAGAGGTAATGGTAAAATCACTAATCCTACTGATTATACTTGTTATGGTTGTGGGAGAACAGGCCATTTCAAAACAGACTGCCCAGATTTATCTAAAAGTCAAAGAGTAGAACTACGAGCTAAGAGAGACAGAAAACTAAAAGCTCAACGTAAAGCCATGATAGCAGAAGAAGAAGACTCTAGCTCAAGTCACCTGTCAGATAGTTCATCAGAAGATGATGAAGCATTCTTTGCCAATGAAGAAGAAGATTGGGATGAATGCTATGTAGGACTAGACAACGGTCTGGATGATGTAGAGGTAAACTCTTGCAACTCTAATTCTTCAAATGATATTTACCTGGAATAGGAAGTAGAAGATCAAGATGAATATTCATGGGATGAAGTTAATGAGATGTTCAAGAGCTACTCGAGTATCAAAAGACTATTTAGAGAAGTTGTTGAAGAAAACGACAGATTGAAGAAATCTGAAGAGATATTAAATAAAGCAAACACTAAATTTGTTACTAACATCAACGATCTGGAAGAACAGATCAAAGGAAAGGACAGTGAGATTCACTCACTAAATTCAAAAGTGAAGGATCTTATCACTAGAAACAACTTAGCTGAGGAAAAGATCAAGAAAGGCAAAGAAATGATCTACAAGAGTGATGAACGTGCTAAACTGCTAATTAACATGCAGCAAAAGGGTACATCTGGAGTAGGATATCCAGGCCACTCAGAGAAGTCCTCTAGCACCATAAAATTCGTACCAGAAAGGAAACAAATACCAGATCAAGTGATAAACCTTAGAAACAAGAAAGATCAACCACAGAAGATGATGGTGAAACAGACTAGCAACAGACAATACCATCAGACAAGAGAACAACCAGCAGATTACACAAGAACAGAAGGGATACACAACAAGAATGTCAACAGGACATTAACTAATAAACATGTCAACAAGACATTACCCAACAAGAGTGTCAACAGGACAGTACCCTCTAATAAAAGACTGAAGAATGATGGAACAGAAAGATTTCATCCATCTATATTTCATTCTGTGTCAAAAGTTGATAATGATGGAAATACTATCACTTGCTATATTGCTGTCCCCAACCCAAAAGTGTTCTGGATTCGAAAAGGAACATTTACTAATAACCAAGCACCCAAATATTGAAAGGGTAGCTAAGTGTGATTAATTGCAGGACCAGAAGACTGCAAGAAGGTACAAGTTAGCTAAAGGTGCAATCTGGATCATAGATAGTGGCTGTTCGAAGCACATGACATGTGACAAGAACCTACTGTCAGACTATATAGAGAAACCAGGTCCTCATGTCACCTTTGGATGTAATTCAAAAGGATATGCCAGAGGATATGGAAACATAAGAGTTGGCAAGACCACCATCACAAATGTATCATACGTTGAGGGTCTTAGCCACAATCTGTTTTCTATAAGTCAGTTCTGTGCTAACGGTAATCAGATTGTTTTTTATGCTAACAATTGTTTCGTGAAAAGCAAGGAAGGAGATGAGATAGTCCTTACCGGAAAATTGCAGGATAGGTTATATATTGTGCAATGGGACAACCAGATTGAGACATGTCTGGTCACTAAGACAGTATCAGAAACTAGTTGGCTGTGGCATAAACGACTAAGTCATCTCAATTTCAAGTCAATCAATAAGATTGCACGAGAGAAACTAGTCGAAGGAATACCAGATCAAGTATATGACAAGAATCACATTTGTGAAGCATGTCAAGCTGGAAAACAAACCAGATCATCATTTTCTAGCAAATCTGTCCAGTCATCTACCAGAATCTTAGAATTACTACATTTAGACTTATTTGGTCCAGTTAAGCCATTAAGTATAAATGGTAGAAAATACACTCTGGTCATCATTGATGATTACTCAAGATTCACATGGGTAATCTTCTTATATAAGAAGAAAGAAACATTGGAAAAGCTGCCAAACTTCCTCAACAAAATTACCAAGAAAAAGGAAGTCTCTGTTACTACCATCAGAACAGATCGTGGTACAGAATTTCTAAACCAGAAAATTGAGGATTACTGCAACCAGATGGGAATCACACATCAGACATCTGCAGCCAGAACACCTCAACAGAATGGTGTAGTTGAAAGAAGAAACAGATCATTAAAAGAAGCAGCTCGCACTATGCTTAACGCAACCATATTACCTAAGAAATTTTGGGCAGAAGCGATTTCTACAGCCTGCTACACACAGAATAGAGCTGTAGTTACCATCAGACATGGGAAGACACCATATGAAGTCTGGAACAACAGAAAGTGCAGGATACATTACTTCCGTACTTTTGGTTGTTTATGTTACATCCATAATAATGGGAAATCACAGTTGAAAACCTTTGATAGTAAAGCTGACCCTGGAATATTCTTAGGATATTCTGATGTTAGTAAAGCTTATAGGGTTTACAACAAGAAGACCCATATTGTGGAGGTAACACCTCATATTGTCTTTGATGAGTCTTTTGTCATTGACAGAGAGTTGAGTGATGATCATATACAAGGCCAGAACAAGGAAAAGAGAACAGAAGGAATTCTGCTAGAAGATATTCTAATCTGGAATACAACCGATGATAATGATATTAATGTTCCATCTAATGCTGAAGCAATAAGCTCACAGCAAGGGGGAACAGAACACATCATTCTGGATCTTAACAGATCAAGAATTCAATCAGAAGGTAATCAACCAGAAGAAGGAGATAACAATGAACAAAATCACGATCAACCAGAAGAATCAAGAGATACAAATGGTTGGAACAATAATCAAGAAATTGAAGAACCAGAAGTGGACAATCCTTTTCAAACATCTCATCCAGAATTTGAGGACCCAACAAATGAACTAGAACCTGAGATATCAGAAGAAGAAATGACCAGCAGGAGGAGATGGATACAGGACAATCATCCTCCTGGACAGATTGTTGGGAACCCAAGTGATAGAGTAAGAACCAGAAGAATGCATGGAGAGAGTGCACTTCTCAGTTGCTATCTATCACGTGCTGAACCCTCTGACATTTATGAAGCACTCAAAGATACAGACTGGGTCATGGCTATGCAAGAAGAACTCAATGAGTTTAAAAGAAACCAAGTCTGGTATATGGTAGACAGACCAAATCATCAGGGAGTAATTGGCGTCAAATGGGTATTCAAGAATAAACGAGATGAAAACGGAGAAGTAGTCAGAAACAAGGCTGGACTTGTTGCAAAGGGATATAGTCAACAGGAAGGTATCGACTTTGACGAGACTTTTGCACCAATTGCCAGATTGGAAGCAATCAGATTATTTCTCGCATATGCAGCATATAAGAGATTCAAAGTGTACCAGATGGATTAGATAGTCAATCTGGTCTGTCACGTTGAGCAATCTGTAATCCAGAAAGCTTAAGTCTCTCTTATTAATTAGTCAAGTAAACTGAAAAGTTTGTATTTGGTGTATTCCCCCCCCCCCCCATACACCAAACCTTGCTCTTTCGGGACCAACAGCTGCCAACCTAATCCTCTAGATCGATTCATTCTCCGCAAAATTTTCCATGTACCTATTGAAGTCTTCATCTGGTGTGGATTCTAAATAGATAGGTTCCTTTAAGAAATATCTATTCATAATAAACCCTTGCTTGATAAGCTCCATATCCTTCTAGTCTCCCTCTAGTACCAAATTATCCTTGGGCGTCTTCTTCTGTAGATAGAGGCTCCAGACAGTGAATGGCTTCTTTTTCTTTCTCCTTGATTGGGTGGTGGATTGTGAGGATTTTTTTTTGTGAACGTTCTGATGTAGGTTGAGAAGGAGGTGTATGTATGAATTCTCTCTGGCCTCTTGAGCTGCCAGCTTCGTTTCTCATTCATCTTGCTCTTTGTAAAATTATGCCTAAAAGATAGGGTCACAAGCTTGTTCACTGCTTACTCCAAATACGAGTAGCTCAGCAATCTGGGCTACATCCTTTATGGGTTTCTTGCCCTTGTCACGTACTGCTTGTTGTTGGGGCTTTTGATGGCTTTGCTTTGGTTCAACCGTATGATCTGCCCTAGGTGGTGTTGTGGGCCTCTCCTTGGTTGGTTGAGCAGGTCCAGTTTCTTGTTGAGATTCTTTTGGTGGACCTTGATCTGTTGTATCTTTTCATTTTCCTTTTCCCTCTCCATCTTTTCCTTTTTGGTGGACCTTGATCTGGTTCACCGTCTAATCTGTGGCATCGAGCTAGGCGGCTATTATTTGTGGAGACAATGACATCATAGGTGTGCTGAAGGTCTTCCACCTTAGTCAATCTCGTGTTTTGGTGCTCATACTATGTACGGTTAGGATAGAGTAAAGCATCCAACACACTGACTTGATTGGTGTTGGTCCCAAAAGAGCAAGGTTTGGTGTATGGGGGGGGGGGGAGAATACACCAAATACAAACCTTTCTGGTTACATGACTAATTTGGTTGAGAGATTTAAGCTTTCTGTAAAATAGATCGCTATAAGTGACAGACCAAATCGATTATCAGATCGATCTCGTTCTGTCCAGATAGAATCTTTCGAGTGAATAACACTAGGCATACATCAAGAGTGATCTTATTCTCTAGCAGAGCGTTGTGCAGGGAATATTGGTGGACTTAGTCAGTGCTCTTTGTTTAGAAAACCTTTTTAAAACTTAACCAAATATTTAACAGATTGATTAAGGATGCAGTTTTGAATGACTATGACAGTTAGTGGATAAAACAACTGAAATATAAAATACAGAAAGTAAGTGGCACAGTTATTTTTACGTGGTTTCGGAAACCCCCTACGTCCACGGTCTAATCCAAACTGGATTAGATATCCACTACTAGGATTCTCTTCTTGTTTATACTCGCTGAGAACGAGCCACAAGTCTCAAACCCAAACTGGTCGAAACTTATGCACGAATAAGGGTCGTGTCCCTTTACAACTTACAGAAAAATACTGTAACTGGAACTCTTCACATTAATCCACTAGAAAACTACTAGCTAGCAAAGATCTCATTCTTTCTTTCTCGATAAGACAGACTTGAATCGAGGTGTGATTACGATCACGAATGGTTCGGAACACGATCTGGTGAGTAGAAATCTTCTCTCAATAAATGCTTCGATAGTGGAGATGATTTCTGGGCAGCGTAGCAGCTTGTAGATGGTAGATGATCTTATATGTATATTGCACGTAATATGCCAGTCTTTGTTCCAAGCTTTTATAGGTGTAGAATTTTAAAATTCTAACCGTTGAGTTTGATTGGTTTGAAGTTAATGTGATTTAACCAATCAAGGATGGTGGATCCCTAATTTGCCTCCTCCTGTCTTTTAAACAGGTTGTAAGAATCTTCTTGATATGGTAAGCAGATCGTTTGACAGATACTTCTTTCCTTATTCTTGTCTTGATTGATTCTCTTCCTTCTATGGCATGAATGACATAGATCAGGTTTTGAGATTCACCAACAATTAGTCGATCTGGTTGACCACATGTTTACATCGATCTAGTCATAGTTGATCTGGTTGAACACAGGTTGACATCCATTTGGTTATAGTTGATCTGGTTGTACACAGGTTGACATCGATCTAGTCATAGTTGATCTGGTTGTACACAGGTTGACATCGATCTCTTCATAGTTGATCTGGTCCAACACTATCTGGTTGAAGATGATCTGGTCCAACACGATATGGTTGAAGATGATCTGGTCCAACTCGATCTGGTTGAAGATGATCTGGTCCAACTCGATCTGGTTGAAGATGGTCAGGTCCAACACGATTTGGTTGAAGATGATCTGGTCCAACATGAACTGGTGGAAGATGATCATGTCCAACTCGATCTGGTTGAAGATGATCTTGTCCAACACAATCAAGTTAAAGATAATCTGGTCCAACTCGATCTGGTTGAAGATGATCTAGTCCAACACGATCTGGTTGAAGATGATTTGGTCCAACACGATCTTGTTAAAGATGATCTAGTCCAACTCAATCTGGTTGGAGATGATCTGGTTGAAGTTAATCTGGTCTCAACAGAATTTTACTTCAAGATTAGTTGATTCTGCTGAGTGTTCTGGTGAGAACAGATGGTTATCCTGATGAGTCTTGTTTTATCGTTCTGGTCCTATTGACTAAGAAAAGATAGAGTGCATTTTATAGGATAAAGTCCTTCACAGAATAAGACACTTCGAAGACAGAACAGGGATCAGTTCTCCTATCAGATACACTTTATATATTAGTGTTCTGTTACAATTAGAATTGATCGAGGTAACACAAAACATAAATAAGTCTAAGTGTGTTTTCGAGAGAACATCATCAAAACTAATTTTTTATTTGTGGGGTTCCCAACAATTTCCCCCTTTTTGATGATGTCGAAACCACACTTTACAAAATAACCTAAGTAAATCGTTTAAGATGATCTGGTAAGGTTAGCAGATTGTTATTTGAGTTCACATAACAATCAAGAGCAAAAATGTAAGTTTCTGGACAATGAGACTTTGTCTTCAGAAAAAAAAAATCCACGTGTATTGATATATATATTGATGAGTACAAGTGGACAACATAAACAACAAAAAGTCAAAACAGAAGAAGCAGATGTTTAAGAATAAGATCTATTGAGAGAACCATCTGGCTGCTCCTCCCTTCTTCATCTTCTCTCTTTGTGCGTCAGAAACTAACTGGATGCTTTCATATATCCCATCTCTCACTCTGGCATAATTTGGATCATGATTGTCGATTTTGTACCCTTTAATTTTGGCCAGTTGATTGATGTAGTTCAGAATGTATCTCTTGTCTGGGATTTTGCTACCTGGAATCGTTGGGCACACCATGTATTCTTTTTCCGGAGCTTTGATCTTGATTTTGGCTTCTGATGCGGCTGTTCTGATCCTTTGTATCAAGTTTTTGTCGCTGAAGTTTTCCACATACCTATTAAAGTCCTCATCTAGTGTCGATTCAGAATAGGTTGGCTCCTTTAGAAAGTATCTGTTCAAAATGAATCCTTGTTTGACCTTCTCCCAGTCGTTCTTGTCCTCATTTGGAACCCATCCATCAATTGGTGTTTGCTTCTGTAGAGAAAGATTCCATGAGAAAGCCTTTTTCTTCTTCTTCTTGGACTGAGTGGTAGATTGGGAGGACTGCTGTTGAGAACGTTCTGCTGAGGATGGTGGAGAGAAAGTCGTTTGAAAGGATTTTTCTTTTGCTTCTTGAGCGGCTATCTTCCTTTCCCTCTCTGCTTGTTATTTGTATAATTGTGCTCTAAAAATAGGATCACAAGCTTGCTCCATGTTTACTCCAAACAACAGCAGTTCCGCTATCTGTTCTCCCTTATCTACTGGCTTTTTGCCCTTGTCTTGAGTCTGCTGCCTCTGTGTATGGACATCTGGTTCATAGAGTTTAGGATCTGACCTTGGTGGTGTAGTAGGCCTCTCCTTCACTGATTTTCCCAGACCAGCAGCTGGTGTTTCTGCTTCTCCATCCACCTCTTTTGTTTCTATTAGCAAATCTTTTTCTTTACTTATGCCCTTGCTTCCTTTGCTTCCTTTGGAGATTTCCCCCTTTTTCATCTGTTCCATCTTCTCTTCAGCACCAGACTTGAACCCGTGTAACAAATTGACTGTCTGGTCAGATGCATACAGTTTCTGTTGAAGTCTGCTGTTCATTGTAGCGACTGTTCTGCAATAGGTTTCTTGGAGTTCTTCCACTGCAGATATCCGAAAACTTTGATGTTCAAATTCTTCAGGATTCGGATAGAGCAGATCATCCAAGACTTCCATCTGATGGTGCTTCATTAATTCCACAAATTTTTCATTTTCGAAGACAGCAAGTTGAGAGTGTATAGACAGAGCGGCTGCTTCCTTTATCTCAGCAGTAATTAGATCAGCCTTCTGTGCAACTGCAGCTTCGATGGTCTCCTGCTGTTTGACCAGAAGGTCAGCTACCAGTGTGGTTGCCTTCTGTTCTTGCTCTTCCACTTCTTCTAGTCTGATAGTGAGCTTTGCTTGTTCTTCTTCGTTGGCCAATCTATCATCATCAATCTTTTTATCAAGCTTCTTCTAGACAGTTCTGAGCTTTCTTCTGATGTCATGATCCATATCATTGACATAATCTTTCTGGTGTTGATTAAAGTCAGTGAGGATCTGGGTGGCTTTTTCTTGAAGCAAATTACATGTGTCAGCCATATGATCTTCTACCCGAAGAGTAATCAGGTTGTCGATCTGATAGTTATTGAATGGTCTGGTTTCTCTCTCCAACAGCTCCTCCATCTCATAGAAATGGACATTCTTCTTGAGCTTCTGTGCGACCCCAGGAGTGTACAGCTCGTTGCTCGGCTCTCCATCAATGGTCTGCCCTACTGGAATATCATCAACTGGATCAAGGTTGATGACAGGGATTTTCTTTGTTGTCTTCTTGGACTTCTCTGCTGCTTGTTCTGGTGGTGGTGGTTGTTGATCTGGTTGTGCAGAAGCTTCCATCTGGACATCAGAATCGGTTGCTTCATCTGGTCCACTTGAAAAGAAATCCATTTTATCCGTGTAAACTGATTTCAAGTCAATCTTCAGAAGTATTTCCTCGTGCTTCATGAGAGCAAGAATGAGCTGTGGGTATTATGTCCGCACTTTGCTGAAAGTACTAGCTTGAAGTAGGCTAAGCAGAGTGGCTTCTTCCTTCTTCAACTCCTCGATTGTTCTGGTCTGGAGCAGCGCATCAAATATGTAGTACTCGTTGTCCTTAACCAGCAAGTAAAATTTAACGCGTTTGGCTGCTCCCAGACTCTCTGGTAGAAGATGAATACAAGGGAACTCTTGTAATACAGAATGATCTGCTTCATTCTCCAGCAAGTTAATGACGCCCTCTGCTTGACGTTTCTTCTCTTCCTCCGCATCAGCAGATTCTGCCTCCTCTTCATCCTCATTTATTCTTTGCATTCTGTTCGGTGAGGGTGTGGGTGTTCTGGTCGGAGAAGAATCTTTCTCCTGTTGTGGGTTGAAGATGGATTCTAGTTCAGTAAAAAATGGTTCTGTCTGTGGAGCTTCTGGAGGTACTGTCTCAGTCTGCGTCACCTCCTCACCCTGTTCTGCCCTAACTCGTTCTGTTTGAGTTGTTTCTGGTTCGAGCAGAGGGTTTTTTGGAAGCTCTTAGACTGGTGGTGGGGACTCTTGGACCTTTCTCAATCTGCGCCTCTTCTGCTTGGGCTGAGAGGCAGAGGTTTCTGTGTCAACAGTACTTCCGCGTTTAGCGGTTGGTCTGCGTGCTGCTTTCTCTTTCTGCACCTTTTCCTTGGGTGCCTTCCCCTTCTGCTTTTCAACACCTTTGGTAGGTGGAATCCAAGTAGGATTAGAACTCCCCATCCCCAGAAGTGTCACGCGATGCACTTCATCCGTGATTTTGTTGAAAAGTGTTGGAGTAAGGCCTAGAGACATCTCGATCTGATGTTGATCTTTGGGTATGTGAGGCTAGTATTGAATTCAACAGCATCCTCCCAGACCTGCTGTTTGAAAAATTTCTCCACCATCAAGCTGATTTTGGTGGAGTGCCTCAGGTTCCTCCTAACTTCCACCGAAACACCACGTCCTCTGCTATCTTTGGTGTATGTAACCAGTTTGGCTTCTTTAGCCATCAAATCAAAAAGAATTATGCTCCAGTTGACTCTGAGATTAAGTACAATGGCCGTGAGAATTTGGAACTTCTCTGGAGTAACTTGATCATAGGATACACTGTGGTTGAGGAATATCCTTTGAACCAATTCGAACAAAAGCTTGAATCCAGGTTGAAGTAGGGATCGATGAAACATTCTTCCAGTATATGCGATGGGTATCACCATCACTGGTTGATCATTGCGATAACGTTGTAGGTTGTTTTACTGATCCTATAACCGATGGGCATCAACACATTGGCCTCATGACCATCTTTATCACTTTGCTAGGTCAGATAGAAGGTAGCAACTTGTTTTCCCAGATACATATTGGGATGGGAAGTAACAATGTTACAGAATCCTATGAACACAAGAACATACATAGAACATATATGTATATTCATCAGTTTTAAGTGATTATCAAGTATGGATTTCTCAAACAAAGAACAATTAATTCATATTCTCAAGAACACTTTCCAGAAAAGAAAATCAAAAAAGGTATACAAAGCACAAAGTAAGTTGAAGATGCATAAAATTGCAAAACATAAAAACCTTTGCATCGAGTGATAATGGCGAAAATCTCTTCGAGTTTTCGGAAACCATGGGTTTCAAGGACCGCGAAAGGTTCAGGCGAAAGAAACTTCTAAACCTCAGCAACATGTTGTAAGAACGAAGAAGTTTGAGGTGCCATGATCAAATAAAAGAAGCTTTGAAAGAGTTTGCAAAGAACAAGTCTGGAATAATCTTAAGTGCTTAAAGATAGTAGTGCTCAGTGCGATGTATGTGTAGGTGAATATTTGAGTGCATGAACAGGGCATATATATAAGAAAACAATCAACGACACAGATGAAAGCAATAATAATTGAAAGGTTGGATGAGAATCTCCATTTTTAGGTTTTCCAACTTCAATTTTCAGTTTGCCGCCTTTCATTGTGTTTGATGCACGCGCTAGATCCTAAGGTTGTAGGCGCGAGTGTGCATATCATCTTATCCACTACAACTTTCCTTTTTCTTTTTCTTGCAGAGATTTTCTCGATCACAGTTTCCAAAGGTGTGCTAATCATCACAAATATAGGAGATTTAGCAAATCTAGGTTAGAAAATAACTTTACAAACTGTAATTAGGAGGTTAATTATGGACAGTGACGTCTTTTATCTAGGACGCTTCAATTTTCCCAAAAATTCCCCGTTGACCCAGTAATTATTTATTGAAAATAATTTCCACGTGAAATCTTTATTTCCGTCTGGTCTGTCATTCGGGTGACGTTCTAGTTTGTCATTCTGGTGACGTTCTGGTTTATCATTCTGGTATTGACTTTACTCTATCATCCAGATTTAGTAGTCCAAGCTTTCCACATAGCATCTTGAATCTTTCTTCTGGTAGGGCTTTAGTCAGGATGTCAGCATGTTGCACATTTGTGTGAATCTTCTCTATCTGGATATGCTTCCTCTCTACATGATCTCTAATAAAGTGATGTCTCACATCAACATGTTTGCACCTTGTATGGAGTACTGGATTCTATGTTATTGCTATTGCGCTTGAACTGTCACAGAATATTGGTATCTCCTTTACATCGATCTCGTAATCCTTTAGTTGTTGCTTCAACCATAATATCTATGCAGAACAACTTCCAGCAACCATGTATTCTGCTTCAGTTGTTGATGTGGCAACGGATGTCAAGATCATTGCTTCAGAACCTAGACTTAGTTCTCTCAAGGCTTCCCACATCTCTTTGGCTGTGTCAAGATCTTGGATCTTGGCTAGATGAACTCCTTTTACTGTGCTGGAAATGATTCCTTGGGAAAAGTCTTCAAGATTTGCTTCTCTTCTCTCTTCATATGTGTACTTTCTGGGATCTTTTAGTACATCCTCCTTGACCACTCCAGTTTCAGTGATACGGGTTATTTCTTCAGAAATAACTAATGGCCCTTCTTCAATCACTTTCCACATCAAGCAGTGATGAGCTTTGAGGCACATCTTGATTCTGAAACTCCACTCTCTATATCCTTGGATGGAGAATACTTCACATGCCCTGATAACAGATGATTCCATAATGACAGATAGGATGCAAGTGAATGGAAAGAGGTTTTCTAGATCTATTCAAGTTTACCACGCAGATTTCACTATTGTGAAAATAGAAACATTGGTCATATGAACCACTGCTCTGATACCACTTATTGGTCCCGAAAGAACAAGGTTTGGTGTATGGGGGGGGGGGGGAATACACCAAATATAAACCTTTCTGGTTACTTGACTAAATTGGTTGAGAGATTTAAGCTTTCTGTAAAAATGCTCGCTATAAGTGACAGACCAGATCGATTATCAGATCGATCTCATTCTGTCCAAATAGAATCTCTCGAGTGAATAACTCTAGGTAGAGATCAAGAGTGATCTTATTCTCTAGCAGAGCGTTGTGTGTGGAATAATGGTGGACTTAGTCGGTGCTCTTTGTTTAGAAAATCTTTTTAAAACTTAACCAAATATTTAACTGATTGATTGAGGATGCAGTTTTGAATGAGTATGACAGTTATTGGATAAAACAACTAAAATATAAAATATAGAAAGTAAATGGCACAGTTATTTTTATGTGGTTCGGGAAACCCTCTACGTCCACGGTCTAATCCAAACTGGATTAGATATCCACTACTAGGATACTCTTCTTGTTTATACTCGCTGAGAACGAGCCACAAGTCTCAAACCCAAACTGGTCGAAACTTATGCACGAATAAGGGTCCTGTCCCTTCACAACTTACATAAAACTACTGTAATTGGATCTCTTCACGTTAATCCACTAGAAAACTACTAGCTAGCAAAGATCTCCTTCTTTCTTTCTCGATAAGACAGACTTGAATCGAGTTATGATTACGATCATGAACGGTTCGAAACACGATCTGGTGAGTAGAAATCTTCTCTTAGTAAATGCTTCGATAGTTGAGATGATTTCTGGGCAGCGTAGCCGCTTGCAGATGGTAGATGATCTTATATGTATATTGCACGTAATCTGCCAATCTTTGTTCCGAGCTTTTATAGGTGTGGAATTTTGAAATTCTAACCGTTGAGTTGGATTGGTTTGAAGTTAATGTGATTTAACCAATCAAGGATGGTGGATCCCTAATTTGTCTTCTCCTGTCTTCTAAAGAGGTTGACAGAATCTTCTAGATATGGTAAGCAGGTCATTTGACACATACTGCTTTCCTTATTCTTGTCTTGATTGATTCTCTTCCTTCTGTGGTATGAATGACGTAGCTTAGGTTTTGAGATTCACCAACAATTAGTCGATATTATCTAGTTTTAGCTTTTGAATGACGATCTGATTGTAGTCGTTCTGGTTGACGTCGATCTAGTTCGAGGTCGATCTGGTTGAACACACGTTTACATCGATCTGGTCATAGTTGATCTGGTTGAACACAGGTTGACATCGATCTGGTTATAGTTGATCTGGTTGTAGACAGGTTGACATCGATCTGGTCATAGTTGATCTAGTTGTACACAGGTTGACATTGATTTGGTCATAGTTCATCTGGTCCAACACGATCTGGTTGAAGATGATTTGGTCCAACACGATCTGGTTGAAGATGATCTGGTCCAACTCGATCTGGTTGAAGATGATCTGGTCCAACACGATCTGGTTGAAGATGATCTGGTCCAACTCGATCTGGTTGAAGATGATCTGTCCAACACGATCTGGTTGAAGATGATCTGGTCTAACACGATCTGGTTGAAGATGATCTGGTCCAACACGATCTGGTTGAAGATGATCTGGTCTCAACAGAATTTTACTTTGAGATGAGTTGATTCTGCTGAGTGTTCTGGTTAGAACAGATGGTTATCCTGATGAGTCTTGTTTTATCGTTCTGGTCCTATTGACTAAGATAAGACAGAATAAATTTTATAGGATAAAGTCCTTCACAGAATAAGACATCTCCAAGACAGAACAGGAATCAGTTCTCCTATCAGATACACTTTATGTATTAGTGTTTTGTTACAATTAGAATAGATCGAGGTAACACAGAACATAAATAAGTCTAAGTGTGTTTTCGAGAGAACATCATCAAAACTAATTTTTTATTTGTGGGGTTCCCAACAATTGGCTATCATGAGGTCCACAAACTTCGCAGCAAGTTGGGCATGTATATCAATGGCGGTGGTCTCCTTCACGTCAGCAGTAATCGCAGCAGCTTGACTCTTCACAACTTCATCTATGTCCTCTTTTTCCTTGGCAAGCATGTCTGTGATCAGAGTTTTAACATTCTGGGTTTGTCTCTCAACGGACTCTACCCTCAGATCAAGCTTCTCCTGTTATACTTCGGCTACCTCTTGATCATCATCCATTTTCTTGTTAAGCTCTTTGTTGAGATCTCGCAGTTTGCGGCGCAGATCTTTATCCATATCATCTGATCCTTTTATACTAGAGTAAAAATCCATTCTATCAGCATAAAATGATTTAAGATCAATCTGCAGGAGACTGGTTTCATGCTTCATCATTGCGAATATGAGCTGGTGGTACTCTGTTCTGACTTCACTGACAGAGTGTGCTTGCAGTAAACTCAGCAATATGGCTTCCTCTTTCTTCAGTTCATCCATCAATCTGGGTTGAAGGAGGGCATCAAACATGTAGAATTCGTTGTCCTTGACCAGCAAGTAAAGTGAATTCTGTGTTGCACCAAGGCTTTCAGGCAGCAGATGAATGCCTGGTGTTGGGAACCCTAATGTATTTTGATTTTGATGATGACCTTTCGAAACACACTTAGTTCCTTTTTGTATTAAATTGTTCTACGTGTTAATAGATCACTACATGTAAAGTGAATTGTGATAGAGAACAGATTAGGAGATGACTTAGCATGTAAAGGAAATATTCCTATAGAAGTCATTTCTATAAATAGTATAGGATGAAGGCCAAGATTTCACGCCAAGAAGAAATCGATCTGCTGTAACAAACAGCGACCAGATCGTCAACCAGATCGATTGTCACAGTGAAACACCAGATCGATAGAGTCATCATACCACCAGATGACATCATCCTACACATCATACCATCTTGCCACGTCAAAATTGAAGCCCATCCAACAGGGTTTGGGTAGAGAATCTACGATTGACACAAGGAAAGAAAGCAACCATGAGTGATCTGCTTTCCATTCTTAGAAGATTGAGTCAACGTTTCTACAAGGCAAGAACAAATATGATGGATATCATTGATTGGCAATATACCATCAATCTCACACCAATCAACAACGGCTAGAATTTTAAAATTCAAAGCCTATATATATTTGGAGTTCATGGTCTGGAGAAAAATAACGACGCACGCGAGCTATATTGACAAAATACTCTCAATCTCTGAACCAGACTAAGAGCTTCAAGCAATCTGTGATTCTACATCACACCAACCCAACCTCGATTCAACTCTGTCTTATCGAGAGAAAGGAGATCACCCTGCTAGCTAGTAGTTTTCTAGTGGTAACGCAGAGGTAATTTGTTGTAAAGGGACACGACCCTTATTTCGTGCATAAGTATCTTTCTAGCCTTGATTGATACTTGTGACTCGTTGTCCACGAGTATAAAGAAGAAGAGTATCCTAGTAGTGGATAATCTGGTCTAGTTTTGACCAGATCGTGGACGTAGGGATTTCCCGAACCACGTTAAACAACTGTGCTCTTTATTTCTGCATATCTACTTTCAGTTGTTTATTTTTCTAATCATCTGCACGATCATACAATTTGCATCTCAATCAATCTGCTTAACGATCTGATTAATCCTAAAGGTTTTCTAATTAAGAGCACTCATTCAATCCACCATATTTCCGCACACACAATACTTAGAAAATAATAAGATCACTCTTATTATTGACTAAGTGTTTACACTAGAGAGCCATCTACCTGGACTGACATGATATTGATCTGGTGATCAATCTGGTTAGTCATATGTCGAGCAATTTCTTTAAGAATAGCTTGAAATCTCTCTAATAATTTAAAAAGTTAACTGAGAAGTTTGTATTTGGTGTATTTACCCCCCCTATACACCAAACCTTGCTCTTTCGGGACCAACACCTGGAAAGTCTTTACGCACAGAGTGATCTGCTTCATTCTCCAGAAGTTGAATGACAACAACAGCTTTCTTTCTCTTCTCTTCCTCCTCATCGATCTCCTCATCTTCTTCTTCATCCTCCTCACTTATTCTTAGCATTCGGTCTGGTGAGGGTGTAGTAGTTCGAGCTGGAGAGAAGTCTCTGCCTTGATAGGGGTCAAAACTTGACTCTGGTTCCATAAATTGTGGTGCCTCTGGTTGGAGAGGAATGGAGTGTTCTGGTTGATGAGCTTCCTCTGCTTCTTGTGGTATGTCTTGTTCTGGCTGGTGTGTAGCAGTTTCTGGTTGTGCCTCTTCAGTGGGTGGTGGTGACTCGTGTACTTTCCTCTACTCTCTCCTCTTTTTCTTGGGTTGGTGAGTTGTAGTAGATGTGTCAGTGTCGATAGAGCTTGCCCTCTTGGCAGGTGGCTTGAGCTGGGCATTTTCTTTCTGCACCTTCTCCTTTGGTGCCTTCTCTTTCTTTTATGTCCCTCTGGTAGGTGGTATCCAGATAGGATTGGAACTACCCATCTCCAACAGGGCAGCATGGTGTACGTCATCAGTGATCTGGTTATCGATCTGGTTTGTCACAAACAATGAACTGTTATTCAAAAAGCTTAAATCTCTCTAAGTAATTAGTCAAGAAAACTAAAAAGTTTGTATTTGACGTATTCGCACCCCATACACCAAACCTTGCTCTTCTGGGACCAACAGGTCCTCAAATTCAGGGTGTGCTGTTGAAGATGCTTGAAAAGGATTTTCAACTTCTGCTTCTTCAACTTCAATCTCTTGATTATTGTTCTAGCTGTTGATATCTCTGGATTCTTGAGGTTGATCTTGAGATTGTTCAATATTACCTTCTTCCACTAGTTCACTACCTTCTGGTGGAATCAATCTGGTTTGATCCAGATTGATATGTTATATTCCCCCTTGCTGTGAGCTGGTCTCAGCAGTAGGTTGAACATCAATCCCATTCTCTTCTGTTGTATTCCCGATTAGAATGTCTTCTAGTAGTATCCCTTTTGTTTTCTTGTTGTTAATCTGGGTGTGAATCTGTTCATCACATGTTTCTTTGTATCCAATAAAAGTTTCATCAAATACAATATGAGGTGTTACTTCCACAATATGAGTCTTCTTGTTGTAAACCCTATATGCTTTACTAACATCAGAATATCCTAAAAATATTCCAGGGTCAGCTTTACTATCAAATGTTTTCAACTGAGATTTCCTGTTATTATGGATATAATACATACAACCAAATGTACAAAAATACTATATCCTGGGCTTTCTGTTATTCCAGACATCAATCCCGTGTCTGAGAGTTATCACCAAGTTGTTCTGTGTAAAATAGGCTGTGTAGATGGCTTCAGCCCAAAACTTTTTGGATAATCTGATTGCATTTAGCATGGTGCGAGCTGCTTCCTTTAATGATCTGTTTCTTCTCTCAACCACTCCATTCTGTTGAGGTGTTCTTGCTGTAGATGTCTGATGTATGATACCCATCTGATTGCAGTAGTCCTCAATCTTCTAGTTTAGGAATTCTCTTCCACGATCTGTTCTGATTGTTGCAACAGATGTTTCCTTTTGCTTGGTGATTTTGTTGAGAAAGTTTGGCAAATTCTCCAATGTCTCTTTCTTTTTGAATAAAAAGATAACCCATGTGAATCTTGATTAATCATCAATGATGACTAGAGTGTACTTCCTTCCATTTATACTTAGTGGCTTAACTGGACTAAATAACTCTAGGTGAATTAACTCCAAGATTCTTGTAGATGACTGAACTACTTTGCTGGAAAATGATGATCTGGTTTGTTTCCCAGCTAGACATGCTTCACAAATGTGATCTTTGTCATATACTTGCTCTGGCAGTCCTTCGACTAGCTTTTCTCTTGCAATCGTATTGATTGACTTTAAATTGAGATGACTTAATCGCTTGTGCCATAACCAGATTATCTCTGATGTTGTCTTGGTGATCATACATGTATCGATCTGGTTATTCCATTGCACAACATATAATATGTCCTGCACAAAATATTCCATTTTGGTAGCATCAAAAACAATATGGTTTCCATTAGCACAAAATTGACTAACTAAAAACAGATTATGACTGAGACCCTCAACATAAGATACGTTGGTGATGATGGTCTTGCCAATTTTGATATTGCCATAACCTCTGGTGTACCCTTTTGAGTTACATCCAAAGGCTACCTGTGGTCCTTCTCATTGTACATACTCTGATAGAGCGTTCTTGTCACATGTCATATGCTTCGTACAACCACTATCCCTAATCCAGATTGTTCCCTTTGCTACTCTAGTTCTTCTTGCAGTTCTCTGATCCTGCAATTATGAAAATTTAGTTACCCTTTCAACGAGTGGGTGCTTGGTTAGTAGCAAAAGTTCCTTTTGGAACCCAGATTAACTTAGTGTTAGGAACACATATGTAGCATGTTATCTTTCTTCCATCATCATCTGTTCTCGATCTAGCTTTATAGGCAGATGGATAGATTCTTTCAATATTATCCCAGTTGATCTTCTTCTTATTGGTAGATGATGTTTTGGTAGTTGTTTTCTGCTTCTGATTTTTATCAGTTTTGACATAATGAGCAGATTGATCCTTCTTCTAATAGTATCTGTCTCCTGTTTCCTTCATCATCATCTTTTGAGGTTGACTTTTCTTGTTCTTTAGATCATTGACTTAATCTGCTATGTCCTTTCTTTCAGCAACAAACTGGGTCTCACTGGATTTTCCATTGTATCCTAGACCAGTTCTTCTTCTTTGTTGCATATCGATGATCATTTCAGCTCGTTCTTGGCTTTTGTTGATCTTGCTCATGTTTTCCATGATCTTCTTCAATTTTTCTTCAACTACATTCTTTATGTTGATCACATCTTTGCCCTTGGAATTGAATGATTATATTTCTGCATCTTTTGTCTTGATCTGTTGTAATACCCCGAAATACTGTAGCCATAACTAAAATGTAATTAAACCTTAATTAAGGCTATGCATCCTTAAGAGAATATTTTTATGAGATTAAGAAGAGTTTGAAGAATCTATTATACGATTTAGAAGAAAGAATTACGAATATTTCGTTAAGAAAGAAATTGGAAGTTATTAATTCCATACTAGAGATTAAAGAGAGGGGTTAAGATAGAATAAATTCAGACGAAGCATACCCCTCAGAAGAGAAATTTTTTATCTATTAGATAATATAGAAAAATGGAATTAGAAATTCCATTAAGCTTGAAAACAGACAAAAGAAAGAATAAAAATTTATTATCGTAATTTCGGTAATAATTTAATTAGTTTTCGGCAAGAATTCAATTTGGGAATTCGACAGCCGTAGCAATATCTATAAATTTTGCCCGATTTTCTAAGGTATGTAGAAGAGATTATTATAAGGATTTTGTTAGAAAATATTGTTTTGAGAAGGAATTTATTTAATTAAATTCATTCGGTAATTTAAAACTCGAATAAGTTATTCATACGAACTCGGAATCACGAACAGTCTGAACCAGTGAATTCCTTGTGTCGAGATGAGTAATCCAGTATTAATATCTCGGAACCCAAAAATGGAGGTTCTAGAAGGTTCTAGAACCCCCTAGAGTGATGTAGAATTATGTATTTAATTATTTAATTAATAAAATATAATTACTTAATCTATAAGAAATGAGATATATATCATATTATCATCACCATCAACCTTATTCTTCCTCCCATGGTCGTGCACCCCCTCTCCCACCATAGCCAAAAAATTTCTCCTTCCAGAATTCAAGTTCTAAGCTAGGTTTTGATCTAGTTTTCAAGAAATAATCAACTTTAAGGTAATTAATCCTTCTCTTTACATCTTTAGTGTGTAGAAATTTAAGAAAGTTTATGTTATTATCCATGATATCTATAATTTATAAGATATGATGTTAATCCTCAAGTATGGTGTATGAAATGGATAGAATATCATGAATTAAGTGATGTTTTGGAAAGAATTGCATAAGATGAGGAATAATTGGATTTGTCCTAATTCTTTCCCATGAACCATAATTTGATTATGTAGAATTTGATTGTTTTGAGCATATATAAGTGCTATTAGATGTCAATAAACATGATTAGAATAAGAAATTAGATCAAAATCAAGTTTTCTATCCTAAGCACTAAGGACCGAAAATTCCACTTAAATTGTTCTATAAGATTTTGATTTTATTTATGTAATTGAGATCATATTTGAGTTCAATGGTATGAATAATACCTAGATTAATTTATTTAGAATTTTCCAAGTATTGGAAAGGAATTTTCCAAATTTAGTGGGAAGATGAAGTTTCTAAGTTTATAGGTATATGATATTATCAAGATGGAATGATGATTCCTTAGAGTTCATTGAGCTATACTAAGCATAATTGAATCAAGAAACTAAAGATAAACTCAATCTTACATTAAGATGTAAAATTCTTAAGAAGAAGGGCATAATTGAAACTTATATATAGAGATTATATTTGTTAGATTTGATGAAGTAGTTGAGATAAAGAATGAATATGGTGGCTAATGTGAGATTATGAGATTGAATTAGCCAAGTATGTAAAAGTTGGAAATTGTTAGTTTAGTAAGTAAAGAAGTGAAGTAATGATATAAATAAGATAAGTGATTAAAGAAATGTTAGAATAGAAGGATGCAATAGCCGAATAAATTATAAGCATACGAAATGATAATTAAGTAAAACATAAGAAGAAGAATGAGATTATGAAATTACGATTTCATAAAGAAGAGAAAGATGTCTTATCTTTAAATGTTTTACTTAATGTAAGGTCCAGCTGAGAAAGAAGTGAAAGCAAAGAAAGAAAAGGCGAAGCCTTAGGATAAGTAGATCTCTCTATCCAGGTGGGCTTTCTAACCAAAAGCTATGCACGTGCTAAAGATTTGTTTATGCTTTATGTTTTTATGTTAAAGAAGTTGACTTGCCTGTTTTTAAGCATGTTGCATATTGCCTATCTACGAGAGAATTACGATATCGGCCCTATGCTGGACGAGCTGCCAGTAAGGGTTTGTGTACACATATGTGACCGTGAGCCGGTGAGCGGACTGGCCGGTCATAGTGTTTGAGAGGGAGGCCTACCTCTCAACACAAGAAGTGCGTAGATATGGTATTTCAGATTTCATAAGTAGCTGTGAGCGGGTAGCCTTCGGGACCGACACAGCAAGAGAAAAAGAATGCCAGCATAGCATGTTGCATACTGCATATTTTCAGATTTCAGATATTTGTTTACAGACACATTTTATACATATTCAGTTACATTATTTTCAGAAAAGAAAGATTTGGCAAGTCAATATTTTAGCTCTATGAGCAAGTTTTAAATGTTTTGGCATGTGTCCACTGAGTGCTTTATGTACTCACGCCCTGCATGTTTTCTTAACGTGCAGGTTGAGCTGGAGGTGGCGATGGATTTGAACACTGTGGTTATCTTTGTATATAAATTGTCAGTGAACCATAGATTGTCTTGTTGTTTGATGATGGATATTTTGTAAGTTGAGTTATGTGTCGTCATACATGTAGCTCAACTATTTCTTCCATTGCAAATCTATGTTTTGATGTCATTTGAACGTTTGATACCTTCGTATCAGTTTAGCCCTTGATATCCACGGTAGCACTTTTCTTTATGAGTTATCATTTTTTATCTCTATCTTTTGGTTTCTTGAGTTGGTATTTAGATGTGTTGAAACTCCAAATTCAAAAATTGTGCAAACTTTGTTTTTGCTAGAAACAGGGCAGCTCGTTGAACCCACTTTTTCGTGAGTTTCATAAGTCCGAATTTTCTGAATTTGGTGTCATTTTAAAGATCTTTTCAATACCTTTCCAACGGTTCTTTCGGATCTAAATTCGGAGTCCGTATGAGAAAGTTATGAGCTTTCGAAGTCGATGTGTCGGCCCTGCCCTGTTTTTCGCGAGAATAAGTTCAAGTTTCTTTGCAACCAAACATAAATTACTAGAGTTGTTTCCAAGTTAGTTAAGTCATGGCTTAATTTCTTGACTAAGAGATGGTTAAGAAATTGGGCTGTGACAGTTGGTATCAGAGCGGTTCCTTTCCTGAGTCTAAGAGTCAGTAAGAGTTCAGTCAGTGTTCAGAATCCATCTCCTACAGCTCAACCAGGTAAGAAGTTAGAAAGATATTCAGATAAGTTGAGAATTTTAATTTTAAGCATGCAAGTGTTGTGCTTTTGCATAGAATTTTAATAAAGAATGCATGCCAAATATGAGCTCAGTTACTTAATTGTGTGAATTTTATATGAATCTTGAGAATAGTTATTTAATTGTGAAAAGTTATTATGGATCTTAAAAGAATAGAAAAGAAGAGAATAGAAAGATAAGAATAGAAAGATAAGAATAGGAAGAAGAGAATAGAAAGAAGAGGGTAGAACGAAAAGAATAGAAAGAGAAGAATAGAAAGAATTTTGAGAATAATAGAAAGAGAAGATAGTACGAAAGATTAGGACTTATGGTATAAACCCATAAGTTGTATCTTATAGGATAGAAAGAGAAGGGTGACTACCCACGAAAAAGTACGAGACCTAGACCTGCCATTATGGGAAGTACGAATATTTTCTATGAACTTAGAAGAAAAGAACATCAAGACCTGATCGAATTCCTGGAGCAATTTCGGAGCACATGGTATTGGGTCAGAGAGTTTGGGGTAAATGAGTTTGATGGTATAATTCAATTAGTAAATGTTTTACTTTTTGATTGGCAAAGATGGGCTGTTTCTTGTGCACCTGATTTTATTGCTGATAATCAGGGCCTTGATGAACCAGTTGATTTTAACAGATTTATTGATGTTATCGGACAATATCAAAGTACTCAGAGTTCACCCTTGGTTCTTATCCTTCTTTAGAAGAGTTTATTCTAGCCGTTCATTCTATTATTTCATCCGGTGTTCGTACTCGAGATGAATCTTTTCATCCAGAGGCTGGAGAAACTATTGTTCTAGAACCAAGTGTTGGAGAACCCTCTTTTGTTGAGCCTAATGATCCGATTATTCCCTTGGATCATGAAGTGATTATTTCAGAATCTCCACCAAATCCTCTTAATGGTGACTTGTTTCAGAATGCTTCTGACTTTGTTGATTCAGATTTTGAGATGTTTCTTATTGATTTTGAGTGGTATGATCAACTTTTTGCTTCTCCTTTATTTCAAACCACTTCAGATTCAGCTACTCCAGTTCAAACTATTCCAGATAAATTTTCATTTGACTAAGAGATGGTTAAGAAATTGGGCTGTGACATCTGTTCTCCAAGACCATTTATTTGAGTAGAGAACTTGGTGTTTGCTTCACTCAAGAACTTCACTGTTTCATTCAACTTGTCATTCTCTTTTATGACTTCAGAGAATAGCTTCTTTATGCTCGTGTAGCTCTTGAACATCTCATTGATTTCATCCCATGAGACTTCTGGTTCATCTTCATTTCGTGAGTCATTGACAAATTTATTTGAAGGCACAGAAATATGAGAATTTTCCTCTATCTGGTCGAGTCCATTTTCCAATCCCATGTAACATTCATCCCATTTTTCATCTATATCTTCTGCATAGAATGCCTCATCATTTTCTGATGAGCTATCAGACAAATGACTTGAGCTGCTGGAGTCTTCTTCAGCAAGCATTGCTTTGCGTTGAGCATTAAGCTTTGGATATCTCTTAGCTCTCAGTTCTTCTCTCTGGCTCTTTGAGAAGTCAGAACAATCTGTCTTGAAGTGATCTGTTCTGCCACAACCATAACAAGTATAGTCAGTGGAATTAAATGTTTTACCATTACTCTTTGCTTCTGCTTTGTCATCTGATCGTTCTGGTTCTTTAGTCTTCTAGAATCTATGATTGTTATCTTTATAGAACCTACGATACTTTCTTGATCTAATCTCCATCTTGTCCATCCTCTTAGCAATCATGACAAATTCTTTAAGCAGTTTATCATAACCTTCTCCTTCTGGTGCTGCAGTTGGTACTGGTTCTTCTACTTTGCACTTCGCTTAGAAGGCTATCTCGTTTTCTTTCTTAGAACTGCTCTCATTCTTTTTTCTTGACGAATAATCTGGTCCATGAATCCTTCTGATTTCACATTCATGATCAACCAGATGGTCAAACAGTGCTTCAACAGACAGATCGTTGAAATCAACACGTAATGGTTGCATTGCAGAGTAGATCTCCCAGCTTGGTGACAATGCTCTAAGAATTTTGAGATTCTTCTCTCTCTGTGTAAACTTGTTTTTATTGAATGCAGAAACTTCAAGTAACACTTCAAGAAACCTGTTCTTCATCTGCTCGATGGTTTCTCCAGGCTTTATCTTGAATTCATCGAACTTGTTGCACGCCATGCACAACTTATTCTCGATCATTGCTTCAGAACCTAAACTTAGTTCTCTCAACGCTTCCCACATCTATTTGGCAGTATCACGATCTTGAATCTTAGCCAGATGGACTTCTTTTACATTGCTGGAGATGATTCCTTTGGCAAAATCATCAAGATTTGCTTCACGCCGTTCTTCAGAAGTATACATTTTGGAATCCTTGAGCACATATTCTTTGACTGGACCAATTTCAGTTATCCGAGTCTACTCTTCTTGAATAACCAATGGTCCTTCCTCTATCAATTTCCACATCAGACAGTGATGACCTTTGAGACACATCTTGATTCTGAAACTCTATTCTCTGTATCATTGGATGGAGAATTCTTCACATGCCCTAACAACTGAAGATTCCATAGTGAAAGATAGAATGCTAGTGAATGAAAGATATTTTCCTAGATCTATTCAAGTTGACCACACATATTTCAACCTTGTGAAACAGAAACAATGGTCCTATGAACCACGGCTCTGATACCACTTGTTGGTCCCGAAAGAGCAAGGTTTGGTGTATGGGGGGGATACACCAAATGCGAACTTTTCAGTTTACTTGACTATTTTCTTAGAGAGGTTAAACTTTCAGTAGACAAATTGCTCAATATTGACAAACCAGATTGAACTTGTTTTGTCAAGAGTAATCTTGTTCCCTAGCAGAGCATTGTGTGCGGAATATGGTGGACTTAGTCTTTGCTCTTGTTTAAAAAAACATTTTAAAAGATTAATCATATGGATTAATATATTGATTAAGAAGTGCAGTTTGAATGTTTATGCTAGTTAGCAGATAAACAACTGTCACTAAAATGCATAATGTAAATAACACAGTTGTTTTTACGTGGTTCGGTAAACCCCCTACATCCACGATCCAATCCAAACTGGATTAGATATCCACTACTAGGATACTCTCTTCTTTATACTCGCTGAGAACGAGCCACAAGTTTCAAGCACAATTAGGTTGAAACATATGAACGAATAAGGGTCGTGTCCCTTTACAACTTATAGAAAACTACTGTAATTGGATATCTTCACGTTAATCCACTAGAAAACTACTAGCTAGCAAAGATCTCCTTCTTCTTCTCGATAATACAGACTTGAATAAAGTTGGTGTGATTTCGATCACGAACGGCATAGAACCGGATCTGATAAGTTGAAATCTTCTCAAATGAGTGCTTTTGAAGGGTGAGATGATTTTTAAGTAGAGTAACAACTTGTTGATCATAGATGATAGTCTTGTACTCTTCCAGTCTTTGTTCCAAGCTTTATAGGTGTAGAGATTGAAATTCTAACTGTTGGGCTTGATTGGTTTAGAGTAAATGTGATCTACCAATCAAGGATTTTGAATCCCTAAATTATCTCCTCTTGCCTTTGGAAAGGTTGACTGAATCTTCATTACATATGGAAAACAGATCGTTGAGAGGTACTACTCTCTTTCTTCATGTGTAGATTGATTCTCCTTCTATTTTGATAAACTCGAATGATGTGGCAAATAAGTTTTGGGACTCTTCATCAGTTAATTTGGTCAAACATGTGATTACTATTTAACTTATAGGTGATCTGATATCATCTGGTTCATCTTCAAACAACGATCTGGTCAGCAGTCGATCTGGTCTTCAAAAATATGCTCCAAAGCATGGTAGAATCTTCTGTGAATGTTTTGGAAGAATTGATTGAGTGACCATCTGATAGATCATCTGCTTGCTTCAAAATGTTGTTGATCTGCTCCATGGACAAAAGAAAAACAGAACAACTTCTATAGGATACATACTAAGTCATTTTCTAATCTGGACTAAGATTGTGTTCTCTATCAGATTCACTTTATATTACAGTCATCTGGTACATTTAGAACAAATTAAGGTCTAGCAAGACAGAATGAACTCTAAGTATGTTTTGAGAGAACATCAAAACTAAAATATTGTGGGGTTCCCAACATTATGTTTGTATGCACTTGTGGATGAACCAGGGTATGACGATGTATGTGACGATGACTGTGATGATGACACTCTCCTTATAGTCCAAGAATTGAAGAATCTATATGGTGAGTTGCTTGGAAAATGGAAGCAACAAGCAAAGGACCTTGACTACATGTCAAACGAGAACACTAGGTTAAAGGCGTTGCTTGCAAAGCTGGAAACCTTGGTTACTCAATAGGAGATCGAGCTCAACAAGAGGTTTCCTTCTGTTCTGATTGTTGCAACAGAGGTTTCCTTCCGGTTGGTGATTTTGTTGAGAAAGTTTGGCAGCTTCTCCAATATCTCTTTCTTTTTGAATAGAAAGATAACCTATGTGAATCTTGAATAATCATCAATGATAACTAGAGTGTACGTCCTTCCATTTATAATTAATCGCTTCTCAAAGATTCTGGTAGATGACTGAACTACTTTGCTTGAAAATGTCGATCTGGTTTGTTTCCTAGCTTGACATGCATTACAAATATGATCTTTCTTATATACTTGGTCTGGTAATCGTTCAACTAGTTTCTCTCTTGCAATCTTATTGATTGACTTGAAATTGAGATGACTTAGTCTTTTTGCCATAACCAACTTGTTTCTAATGTTGTCTTGGTGATCAGACATTTCTCGATCTGGTTATTCCATTGCACAATATACAGTCTGTCCTGCAATTTTCCGGTAAGAAGAGTTTCATCTCCTTCCATGTTTTTCACAAAACAATGGTTAGCATAAAAAAAACAATCTGGTTTCCATTAACACAGAACTGGCTAACCGAAAACAGATTATGACTAAGACCCTCAACATATGATACCTTCGTGATGGTGGTCTTGCCAATTGTGATGTTACCGTAGCTTTTGGTGTAACCTTTTGAGTTACAACCAAAGGTTACCTGTGGTCCTTCTCTTTCTACATAGTCTGATAGAGCGTTCTGGTCACATGTCATATGCGAACATCCACTATCAATAATCCAAATTGTTCCCTTTGCTACTCTACTTCTTCTTGCAGTTCTTCGATCCTGCAATTATGAAGATTTAGCTACCCTTTCAACGAGTGAGTGCTTGGTTAGGAACACATATGTAGCATGTAATCTTTCTTCCAGCCTCATCTGTTCTTGATATAGCTTTGTTGACAGATGAATGATTTCACTCAATATTATCCCAGTTGATCTTCTTCTTATTGGTAGATGATGTTTTGATAATTGTCTTCTACTTCTGATTTTTATCTGTTTCCTTCATCATCATCTTCTGGGGTTTATTCTTCTTGTTTTTGAGATCTTTGACTTGATCTGGTACTTTCCTTTCTTTCTGCAACAAACTGGGTCTCAATAGATTTTCCATTGTATCCTAGACCAGTTCTTCCTCTTTGTCGCATATTGATGATCATTTCAGCTCGTTCTTGGATTTTGTTTATCTTGCTCATGTTTTCCATGGTCTTCTTCAATTTTTCTTCTACTACATCCTTCCTGTTGATCACATCTTTTACCTTGGAATTGAGTGAGTATATTTCTGCATCTTTTGTCTTGATCTGTTCTCCAAGGCCACTTATTTGAGTAGAAAACTTGGTGTTTGCTTCACTCAAGAACTTCACTGTTTCATTCAGCTTCTCATTCTTTTTTATAACTTCAGAGAATAACTTCTTTTTCCTTGTATAGCTCTTGAACATCCCATTGATTTCACCCCATGAAACTTCTGGTTCATCTTCATTTCCATAATCATAGACAGGTTAATTTGAACAAATAGAGACATGAGAATTTACCTCGATCTGGTTGAGACCGTTGTCCAAACCCATGTAGCATTCATCCCTGTCTTCAACTGTTTCTTCTGCATAAAATGCTGTATCATTATCTGATGAGCTATCAGACAGATGACTTGAGCTGCTTAAGTCTTCTTCAGCTATCATGGTCTTGCGTTGACCTATTCTGCCACAGCCATAACAAGTATAATCAGTAGAGTTGAAATTTTTACCATTACTTCTTGTGTCAGCTTTGTCATCAGATCGTTCTAGTTCTTTATTCTTCTGATATCTACTCTTGTTATCTTTATAGAACCTTCGATACTTTCTCGGTCTGATTTCCATCTTGTCCATCCTCTTAGCAATCATGGTAAATTCTTTAAGTAGCTTGTCGTAACCTCCGTTTTCTGGTAATGCAGTTAATACTGGTTCATCTGCTTTGCACTTCGCTTTGAAGGCGGTCTCTTTCTCTTTCTTCGAGCTACTTTTATTCTTCTTGCTTGAAGAGTAATTGATCCATGAATCCTTCTGATGTCACATTCGTGAACAGCCATATGATTAAATATTGCTTCAACAGACAGATCGTTGAAAATCAGCACATAGTGGTTGCATTGCAGAGTAGATCTCCCAGCTTGGTGGCAATGCTCTAAGAATTTTGAGATTCTCCTCTCTCTGTGTATACTTATTTTTGTTAAATGTAGAAACTTCAAGTAATACTTCAATAAACATGTTCTTCATCTACTCAATGGTTTCTCCAGGCTTCATCTTGAATTCATCGAACTTGTTGCATGCTAGACACAACTTATTCTCGATCATTGCTTCAGAACCTAAGCTTAGTTCTCTCAATGCTTCCCACATCTCCTTGGCTATATCAAGATCTTGGATCTTAGCCAGATGAACACCTTTTATCGTGCTGGAGATGATTCCTCTGGTAAAATCATCAAGATTTGCTTCACGCCGTTCTTCAGACGTATACATTCTGGGATCCTTGAGCACATATTCTTTGACTGGAGCAGATTCTGTAATTCGAGTCTTCTCTTCTTGAATCACCAATGGTCCTTTCTCTATCACTTTCAACATCATACAGTGATGAGCTTTGAGGCACATCTTGATTCTAAAACTCCATTCTCTGGAGAATTCTTCACATGCCCTAACAATAGATGATTCCATAATGACAGATAGGATGCTAGGGAATGAAAAAGGTTTTCCTAGATCTTTTCAAGTTGGCCACGCAGGTTTCACCCTTGTGAAATAGAAATAATGGTCCTATGAACCACTGCTCTGATACCACTTGTTGGTCCCAAAATAGCAAGGTTTGGTGTATGGGGGGAAATACACCAAATACAAACTTTTTTAGTTTACTTGACTATTTACTAGAGAGATTAAGCTTTCTGGAAAACAGATTGCTTAGTTGTGCCAAACCAGATCGATGACCAGATCGATCATGTTCTGTCTAGACAGAAACTCTCTTGTGAATAACACTGAGTAGATATCAAGAGTAATCTTGTTCTCTAGCATAGTGTTGTGTGCGGAATATGGTGGACTTAGTCAGTGCTCTTGATTAGAAAAACCTTTTGGAAACTTAATCAAGTATTTAGCAAATCGATTAAAAATGCAATTTGAATGAGTTTGCAGATTAGTGAATAAAACAACTAAAATTTGAAATGCAGAAAGTAAATAACACAGCTGTTTACGTGGTTCGGGAAACCCACCCCTTACGTCCACGGTCCAATCCAAACTGAATTAGATATCCACTACTAGGATACTTTTCTTATTTATACTCGCTTAGAACGAGCCACAAGTTTCAAGTACAATCTGTTTTGAAACTTATGCACGAATGAGGGTCGTTTCCCTTTACAACTTACAAAAAGTTACTGTAACTGGATCTCTTCAGGTTAATCCATTAGAAAACTACTAGCTAGCAAAGATCCTCTTCCTTCTTCTCGCTAAGACAGACTTGAATCGAGTTGGTGTGATTTCGATCACAAACGACATAGAACACGATCTGGTGAATAGAAATATTCTCAAGTGAATGCTTTGAAGAGTAAGATTATTTCTGCGCAGAGTAACAGCTTGTTGATCGTCGATGATAGTCTTGTGTACTCTTCTAGCCTTTGTTCCAAGCTTTTATAGATGTAGAATTTGAAATTCTAACCGTTGGGCTTGATTGGTTTGGAGTAAACATGATTTGCCAATCAAGGATAGCGAATCCCTAAATTATCTCCTCTTGCCTTTGGAAAGTTTGACTGAAATAATAAATATGGAAAGCAGATCGTTGACAGATGCTACTTTCCTTCTTCGCATATGGATTGATTCACCTTCCATTTTTGATAGCTTGAACAATGTGGCAATGAGGTTGGGATTCTTCATCAGTTAATCTGGTCAAAACCCGTGATTTCCATTTAACTGATAAATGATCTGATATCATCTGGTTCAGCTTTAAACATCGATCTGGTCACACCAGATTGATATCAATCTGGACATGAGAAAGTATGCTTCAAAGCATGGTAGAATCTTCTGTGAGTGTTTCAGCAGAACTGACTGAGTTACCATCTGTTACATTATTTGCTTGCTTCAATCTGCTATTAATCTAGTCCACAAACAATAAAAAAACAAAATGACTTCTATAGGATGAGATCCTTTACATACCAAGTCATTTTCTAATCTGGACTAAGATCATGTTCTTTATTAGAGTAACTTTATATTGTAGTGATCTGGTACATTTAGAACATATTAATATCTAGCAAGACAGAATGAACTCTAATTGTGATTTGAGAGAACATCATCAAAACTAAAATATTGTGAGGTTCCCAACATATCTCTTGATTGCCGATCTGCATTTATTATACGCCAATCAAGTCCAACGGTCAAAATTCAAATTCAAAACTTATAAAAGCTTGGAACAACATCTGGAAGACACACGAAATCAACTAAACTATTGAAGTATTCAAAGAGGATATTTCACAATCCAGATCGTGATCAAAATCACACCAAACTCGATTTAAGTCTATCTTATAGAGAGGAAGGAAGAAGATAGCTTCGATATCTAGTAGTGTTCTAGTGGATTAATGTGAATGTATCTTGTAGCAGATCTATATACAAATTGTAAAGTGACACAACCCTTTTTTGTGCACAAATTTCACTCGAGTTGTGATTGGAACTTGTGGCTCGTTCTCAGTGAGTATAAAGAAGAGAGTATCATAATAGTGGATAACCAATCAAGTTTTGATTGGACCGTGGACTTAGGGGGTTTCCCATACCACGTAAAATCATCTGTGTGCTTTACCTTACTCATTTTACATTTTCAGTTGTTTATTCACTAACATTTTCATATGTGTGCGATCAATACAAATTCTTTGATCAGCTTATCATAACCTCCTTCTTCTGGTACAGCAGGTACTAAAGGTTCATCTGCTACGCTCTTTGCTTTGAAGGCTACTTCCTTCTCTTTCTTGGAGTTGTTTTCACTCTTCTTGAGCTAGATGAATGATTTGGTCCATGGATTCTTCTTATGTCGCATTCATGAACAACTAAATGATCAAACAGTGCTTCAGTTGTTAGATTGTTGAAATCAACACGTAGTGTTTGCATGGCTGCATATATCTCTCAGCTTGGTGGTGGTGCTCTGAGAATATTTAGATTCTTCTCTCTTTGTGTATATTTGTCCTTCTTGAAGGCAGATACTTCTAGCAGGACATCAATAAACTTGTTCTTCATTTGTTCAATAGTTTCTCCTGGTCTCATCTTGAAATCATAAAACTTGTTGCAGGCTAGTGAAAGCTTGTTCTCGATCATGGCTTCTGATCCTAAGCTGAGTTCACGTAGTACTTCCCACATTTCCTTAGTTCTGTCCAGATCTTGAATCTAAGCCAGATGAACTCCTTTGACTGTGCTGGAAATAATTTCCTTAGAAAAGTCATCTAGATATACTTCGCGGCGTTCTTCTAAGGTGTATGTTCTAGGATCTTTAAGCACGTTCTCTTTGACTACTCCAGTTTCAGTAATTCGTATCTTCTCTTCATAGATTGCCAGTGGACCTTCTTCTATCACTTTTTACATCAGGCAGTGATGAGCTTTTAGGCAAATCTTGATTGTGAAACTCCATTCTCTATATCCTTGGATAGAGAATTCCTCGTGTTGGGAACCCCATAAAATATTCTAAGTTTTGATGATGCTTTTTCAAAAACACACTTGGTATTATACATGTTCTGTACCTTTTTGATTTCAGCATAACAGATAGTCGAAGCTGGTTCAAACAGAACGATAGAAGAAGTCTCAAGACAGAAGGCTAAACCAGAGAGTCTCAAAACCAGCAAG
>JAPKLX010000611.1:65359-75883 GCA_026898415.1 Leonotis leonurus
CCCCCCCCCATACACCAAACCTTGCTCTTTCGGGACCAACACCTCGCATGCTCTAATGACAGAAGATTCCATAACTGCAGATAATTTGCACGTGAATGAAAATAGGTTTTCCTAGATCTATTCAAGTTGACCACGCAGGTTTCAACCTTGTGAAACATAAATAATGGTCTTTTGAACCACTGCTCTGATACCACTTGTTGGTCCCAAAAGAGCAAGGTTTGGTGTATGGGGGGAAGAATACACCAAATACAAACTTTTCAGTTTACTTGACTATTTAACTTAGAGAGATTAAGCTTTCTCAAAGGACATTGCTCAGGTTTGACAGACCATATTAAAAACCAGATCGACTGATGATCTGTCCAAATAGATTCTCTCTTGTGAATTACGTTAAGCAAATAGCAAGAGTGATCTTGTTATCTAGCACAGTGTAGTGTGCAGTAAATGGTGGACTTAGTATGTAGCTCTTATTAGAAAACCTTTCAAAAACTTAATCAGATCGATTAACATATTGGTTAAAGATATGCAAGTTTAAGTGCAAGTGCAGGATTAGTGAATGAACAATTGGAAATGTAAAATGCGTAAAATAAAGCACACAATTCTTTTTACGTGGTTCGGAAAACCCCCTATGTCCACGGTCCAATCAAAACTAGATTGGTTATCCACTACTAGGATACTCTCTTCTTTATACTCGCTAAGAACGAGCCACAAGTTCTAATCACAAATAGAGTGAAACTTATGCACGAATAAGGGTTGTGTCCCTTCACAACTTGAGGATAAATCTGCTATAAGATACCTTCACGTTAATCCACTAGAACACAGCTAGCGAGTGAAGCTATCTTCTTCCTTCCTCTCGATAAGACAAACATAAATAGAGTTTGGTATGATTTCAATCACGAACGGCTTTGAACACGATCTGGATTGTGAAATCTCCTCGTTGAATGCTTCAATAGTTGAGTTGATTTATTGGCAGAGTTTCAGCTTGCTTGCGTGATGATCGTATATCGTGTACTCGTCCAGATGTTGTTCCAAGCTTTTATAGGTCTAGAATTTTGAATTCTAACCGTTGGACTTGATTGGCGTATAATAAATGTTGATTGTCAATCAAGAGATATGAATCTCAGAATATCTCCTCTTGCCTTGTAGAAATTGTTGACCAAATCTCTTGATATGGAAAGCAGATGACTAATTGATCTCTTTCCTTTCTTCGCGCTTCAATTGATTTTCCTTCCATTCTTGATCTCTAATTGATAGAATTTCCTTCTCCATGAGATTAGATGATGTTGGGAACCCCTCACAAAATTTAGTTTTGATGATATTCCTTCGAAACACACTTAGATTCATGTTCTGGTTTGCTAGGTTCAACTTGTTCTACATGTACTAGATCACTATGATATAAAGTGAATTTGATAGAGAATAAGTGTTAGATAAGGTTAGTTGATGACTTATATTGTAAAGGACTTAAATACTTCTTAGTGTTATATCCTATAGAAAAGTTATCTGGTTAGTCTTCTGTTCGAGAAAGTAGACCAACACACCTGTAGCAAGTAGATGATTTGTTCTGAGGTCACTCAATCTGGTTATGAACAACATGACCCAACAATTGTTAACACTCTTTGGAGCAAGTTTTTAACCAGATCATCTAGACTAGATTAACCTTAATCTGGTTGACCAAATTATCATTTAAAGAAAGGATTTGACCTAGAACAGATCAACTAAGTCATCTGGTATACATTCTCTTACCCGATGTACTTAGAAAGAATCCCATATCACTTGCCACGTGATCAAGATCTCAAGATGAAGGAAAGTCTATCAATCAGATATCAAGAATGGAAGGACAATCAATTGAAGCGCGAAGAAAGGAAAGAGATCGATTAGTTATCTGCTTTCCATATCAAGAGAGATTCAGTAAACCATTCCTACAAGGCAAGAAGATCAAATCAGGGATTCATATCTTTTGATTGGAAATCTATATTTATTACACGTCAATCAAGCCTAATGGTTAGAATTAAAATTCTACACCTATAAAAGATTGGAACAAAATCTGGAGGAGTAGAGACATACGCGATATATGATCATCACAAGCAAGTTGAAACTCTGCCCATAAATCAACTCAACTGTGAAGCATTCATAGAGGAGATTTCACAATCCAATTCGTGATCAAAATCACACTAACTCGATTTAAGTTTGTCTTATCGAGAGGAAGAAGGAAGATATCTTTGCTAGGTAGTAGTTTTCTAGTGGATTAACATGAAGGTATCTTGTAGCATATTTATCTGAAAATTGTAAAGGGACCTTATTCGTGCACAAGTTTCACTCTAGTTGTGATTGGAACTTGTGGCTCGTTCTCAGTGAGTATAAAGAAGAGAGTATCCTAGTAGTGGATAACCAATCTAGTTTTTATTGGACCGTGGACGTAGGGGGTTTCCCAAACTACGTAAAAAAAATTGTGTGCTTTATTTTACGCATCTTTCAATTCAGTTGTTTATCTTTCTAATCCAGCACTCGCATTCAAATTGAATTCACTTAATCAATCTGTTAATCAATCTGGTTAAAATTTTGAATGATTTTCTAATAAAGAGCAACAAACTAAGTCCACCATATTCCGCACACTACGATCTGCTTGATAACTGGATCACTCTGGTTATCAATCTAATCTGTCAACCTTGAGCAATCTCTCCTTTGAGAAAGTTGTTGGGAACCCCACAATACTTAGTTTTGATGATGTTCTCTCGAAACACATTTAGATTTTATATTGTTTGCTTCATCCTAATCTGTTCTAAAATGTACCAGATCACTAATGTGTAAATTGAATCTGATAGAGAACATGATTCTAGAGAGTAATTTAAAATGTAAAGGATTACATCCTATAGAAGTTCTTATATCTGTTTCTTTTTCGAGGACCAGATCAACATCAGACTCAAGCAAGCAAATGATCTAACATATGGCTACTCGATCTGATTAAAACAAGATTACTCATAAAGTTTTCTACCATGCTTTGGAGCATTTCTTTTAGGAACCGAACGATAGTTTGACTAGATCGTCGTCAATCTATTCTGACCAGATCGTTGTATTAAAGTGAGCCAGCTTGGACCAGATCATCTCCAGTCAACTGACATTTGCTTCTTTGTCCAGATTGACTGATTAGAATCTCAAACTCATTGCCAAATCAGCATAATCTCACGAAGATGGAAAGTATATCTATCGGAGATCAAATTTGGAAGGAGAATCAATCAACACGCGAAGAAGGAAAGAAGCATCTATCAACGATCTGCTTTCCATATTTATTGAAGATTCCGTCAAACTTTCCAAAGGCAAGAAGAGATAAATCAAGGATTCATATCTCTTGATTGGTAATCACTTTTACTTCAAACCAATCAAGCCCAACGATTAGAATTTCAAATTCTAGACCTATAAAAGCTTGGAACTAAGATTAGAAGAGTACATATACTATTATCAACGATCAACAAGCTGTTACTCTACCCAAAAATCAACTAACTCAATGAAGCATTTAATTGAGAAGATTTCTACACATCAGATCGTGTTCTAAATCGTTCGTGATCGAAATCACACCAACTTGATTCAAGTCTGTCTTATCGAGAAGAATGAAAGATAACATCACTAGCTAGTAGCTTTCTAGTGGATTGACGTGAAGAAAACCAATTATAGTAGTTTTCTGTAAGTTGTAAAGGCACACGACCCTTATTCGTGCATAAGTTTCAATCAGATTGTCCTTGAAACTTGTTGCTCGTTCTCAGAGAGTATAAAGAAGAGAGTATCTTAGTAGTGGATATCTAATCCAGTTTGGATTGGATCGTGGACGTAGGGGGTTTCCCGAACCACATAAAAACAATTATGTTATTTACTTTCTGCATTTTAAATTTCAGTTGTTTATCTGCTAACTAGCACAATCATTCAAACTACATTTCTTAATCAATCTGTTAATCAATCTGATTAAATTTTTAAATGGTTTTCTAAGCAAGAGTACAGACTAAGTCCACCATATTCCGCACACAACGCTCTGTTAGAGATCAAAATTACTCTTGATATCTGCTAAGTGTTTTTCACAAAAGTGTATTTATCTGGACAGATCGAGATCGATCTAGTTATCGATCTGGTTTGTCAAAGTTAAGCAATCTTTGTTCAGAAAGCTTAAACTCTCTATGTAATTATTCAAGTAAACTGTAAAGCTTGCATTTGGTGTATTCCCCCCCCCCCCCCCCCCATACACCAAACCTTGCACTTTTGGGACCAACAAGTGGAATCAGAGGAGTGGTTCATAGGACAATTGTTTATGTTTCATAAGGTTGAAACCTGCGTGGTCAACTTGAATAGATCTAGGAAAACCTTTTTCATTCTCTTGCATCCTATCTATCATTATTGAATCTTTTGTCATTAGGGCTTGTGAAAAATTCTCCATCCAAGGATACAGAGAATGGAGTTTCAAATTCGAGATGTGTCTAAAAGTTCATCACTGTCTGATGTGGAAAGTGATAGAGGAAGGACCATTAGTGATACAAGAGAAGAAGACTCGCATTACAGAAACTGGTGCAGTCAAAGAGATCGTGCTTAAGGATCCCAGAACGTATACATCAGAAGAACGACGTGAAGCAAATCTAGATGATGTTGCAAAAGGGATCATCTCTAGTACAGTTAAAGAAGTCCATTTGGCCAAGATTCAAGATCTAGATACAGCCAAAGAGATGTGGGTAGCACTGCGAGAACTCAGCTTAGGTTCTAAAGCTATGATCGAGAATAAGTTATCTCTGGCATGCAACAAGTTTGATAAGTTCAAAATGAAACATGGAGAAACCATTGAGTAGATGAAGAACAGATTCATCCAAGTGTTACTTGAAGTTTCTGCTGTCAACAAAAACAAGTACACACAGAGAGAAAAGAATCTTAAAATACTCAGAGCATTGCCACCAAGCTGGGAAATATACTCTGCCATGCAGCCACTACGTGCTGACTTCAATGATTTGTCAGTTGAAGCACTATTTGATCATCTAGCTATACACAAAAATGACATTAGAAGGATTTATGGACCAGATCATTCTTCAAACAAGAAGAACGAGAGCAGTTCGAAGAAAGAGAAGGAGATAGCCTTCAAAGCAAAGTGCATAGCAGACGAACCAGTAGCACCTGTAGCACCAGAAGAAGGAGGCTATGACAAGCTACTCAAAGAATTTTCCATGATTGCCAAGAGGATTGACAAAATGGAAGTCATATCGAGAAAGTATCGTAGATTCTACAAGGACAACAAGGGAAGATATCAGAAGAACAATGAACTAGAACGATCTGATAGCAAAGGAGATATAAAGAGTAATGGTAAAACCATTAACTCTACCGACAACACATGTTATTGTTGTGGCAGAACAGGTCATTTCAAGACAGACTGTCCTAACCTATCTAAAAGTCAAAGAGAAGAGGTAAGAGCTAAATGAGATCGAAAGCTCAAAGCTCAACGCAAGGCTATGCTGGCTGAAGAAGACTCCAGCAGCTCGAGTCATTTATCTGATAGTTCTTCAGAAAATGATAAGGCATTCTATGCACAAGACATAGAAGAAGATTGGGATGAATGCTATATGGGATTAGAAAATGGACTCGACCAGATTGAGGTAAACTCTCCTGTTTCTCTGTCTTCAAATAAAAGTGTTTATGATTCAAGAAATGAAGATGAACCAGATGTTTCATGGGACGAAATTAATGAGATGTTTAAGAGCTACACAAGTATAAAAAAGTTATTCTCTGAAGTCATAAAAGAGAATGACAAGTTGAATTTTGAGTGAAGCAAACACCAAGTTCTCTACTCAAATCAATGGTCTGGGAGAACAGATCAAAACCAAGGACCTTGAAATATACTCACTCAATTCAAAGTTGAAGGACATGGTCAACAGAAAGGACGTAGTTGAAGAAAAACTGAAGAAGACCATGGAGAACATGAGCAAGAACAACAAAAGTCAAGAACGAGTTGGTATGATCATTTACATGCAAAGAAGAGGAACAACTGGACTTGGATATACTGGAAAAAGCAGTGAAATCAAGTTTGTAGCTGAAAGGAAAAACATATCAGATAAAGTCAAAGATCTAAAGAATAAGAAGAATCAATCCCAGAAGATGATGATGAAAGAAGCAGGAGATAAGAGATATTATCAAATGAAAAGTCAACCTGCTCGCTATGAAAAGACAAAGAGAGATCAGAAAAAAAAGGTCTCTACCAGATCATCAAAGAAGAAGAAGATCAACTGGGATAATATTGAGAGAAATCATCCATCTGTTAAGAATGCTATATCAAGAACTGATGAGACTGGAAGATAGATTACTTGCTATATTTGTGTTCCTAACACCAAGTTAATTTGGGTTCCTAAGGGAACATTTGCTACTAACCAAGCACCCACTCGTTGAAAGGGTAGCTAAATCTTCATAATTGCAGGAACGAAGAACTGCAAGAAGAAGTAAAGTAGCAAAGGGAAAAATCTGGATTATTGATAACGGTTGTTCAAAGCATATGACATGTGACAAGAACGCTCTATCAGATTATGTGGAAAAAGAAGGACCACAGGTAACCTTTGGATGTAACTCAAAAGGTTTTACTTGAGGATATGGTAATATCAAGGTTGGCAAGACCACCATCACTAATATATCTTATGGTAATATCTATTTTCAGTTACACTACTAGAAATTTATAAATAGATAACACCACATAGATAACGGTATTTTTAATATACCATTATCTATGAGCGTGTTTTTCAAATAGATAACAGTTAGTGTTATCTATATTAGTGTAACTTATGTTAATGATAACGGATTTTAATAAATCGTAATCTATATATATAGTTATAGTTAACAATTTTGCAACATCTGTTATCTTTATTAAGTGTTAGATAAACATTTTATAACGGTTAATAAATACTGTTAACAAATAATCGTTATCTATATACAAATAATGGAACATTCACGCCATTCCCTTCACTATCAACCAAGCAAATCATCTGTTAATCACAAATTTTAGCTAATATTCTTACTGATTCATCCTCCCCAGCCCATCTCGACTCCATTAACATAAATTTTCGTCGACTGAAGCTTGGAGGGAGGAAACCCTAAGTTTCGCCGCCACCCTCTGGGTGCGCCGCCGGTGACCTCGGTGGTGGCGCTGGCCGGAAAAGCACTCCTAAACAACACTTCGAACATCTCCTAACCATTATCCGTCAGTTTTGTGAGCGATTCAAATCGGGAAGATTCGAACCAGAGAGCGTGACCTCCGATTCGCGATTTCAACTGCATTCCTTGAACGACTGCCATCTATTCCTTAGCGTGAAGGGATTGCTTTCTGGGCTCTGTTCGACACTCCATAACCTGGCGACTTCTATTTCACGAATTCCTGAAGATTCTTGCCAAATCCAAGCGGATACACTCATTCTCCTGGGTGATATCTTCTCAGGGAGTTTATCTCTAATCTCTTTAATCTCCTTGCTCCTCTGAGACTTCGATTCTGTGCTCTCTAATTGGGACATAGCTCTTTAGGAGTCTAATGATCACATCAGTATTTTCGGATCTGTTGTCGCTAACAGTTGTATGTTTCTAAAGATTCGCCGCTTTAATCTCTTTGTATTATTTGTTGGTATGTGGACTGCGGTAATCACTTTATTTTTCTGTGGGTTGTTGATCAAATTTTGTGTCGCTTGCCGATTTACTGATTAGTTCCGATCAAGGATTTCTTGTTCCGGTAATTCTGTAAGGATTTCATTTGATTTCTGCATACCAGATTTATGCTATTCTTTGAACTAGGGTTTAGGATATCGATTCCAAATTATTGATATTCGTGATTTTTCCTGGAATTAGGGTTTAGGGTAATGATTAATTGTCTTAAGATCGATCCTTTCTTGCTATTTATCGTCTTTTATCTGATGGATTCTCGCTCAATTTTATTAAAGCTGAAGGTGTAAAGATGCACTACACTATAAATTCTTCCGATGTTTGTTGGTTTTGTGATATCAATAGAGGTTTTAAGTTGCTTATATTTTATAGGTTGATGCAAATTTTAAGTTTGTTGGCTTTAACATCCGAAGAAGAAATAAACATAATGTCTACTAAAGAGTGTTATTTCAGTGGGAAATCCATTGTTAATACCGTTGAATGTTGATTAGTGTGTCGTGTTTCATGGGAATGCCAAACGATTAAATGTTCTTCGAAATGGTGTTCTTTTTAAATATCATCAACTTTTGTATCTCTCTTTCAGGCCTGAGCATTCAAATCTAGTCACTAGAGATTTTGTCCATCAGTCGTGTTTTCTGCATCAACCGAGTTTCATGTCTGATCTTGATATCCATATTCCTACTACTTTTGGTATGGTTATATTTACAGTTCTTGTTACTTCTAGTAAGTGCTGCTTTAGTTCATATGGTTGTTGAAGCTAAAAACTTTAACAGACGAGAGTGATATTGGTTGGCATTCCTTGGATGTCTTGTCTGAGACTGAAGAGCTTTGAAACCCTCTTCTTTACGATGCATTGACTCGACTTCTGGTTTTTGTGTATGCAGATCCTTTCATGGATGCAAATGCTGACAACTCTGGTGCTGGGTCAAAAGACTACGTACACATTAGAATTCAGCAGCGAAATGGTCGGAAAAGCCTGACAACTGTGCAGGGATTGAAGAAAGAGTTTAGCTACAACAAAATCTTGAAGGATCTTAAGAAAGAGTTCTGCTGCAATGGAACTGTCGTCCAGGATCCAGAAGTAGGCCAGGTCTGTGTTAAATTTCCTCCTCGCATTTAGCAACACTTATTATTTGTAGAAATTAACCTTTTATATTCTTTTGAAAGGTTATTCAACTCCAAGGCGATTAGCGGAAGAACGTCTCTACTTTCCTTATTCAGGTTATTACTTCATTACCATTTGTTATTAGATTTGAATTTGATGTAAAAATACTATGTAAAAAAGTAAATCTGTTAAAAACCGAGTGTATGTATGTAAGGGAAATCGTAAGGATTGAATGTTGTTTGGAGCACATTAGTATTTAATGTAATATTAAAAAATTTATGTATACAAAATTCTGTAGAACTTCTGATAATAATATAGAGCTTTAGATTTTCTCATTTCTGATTTATCGAGTCCTTAACCAGAGTTATAAGTGGTGTATTAGGGGAACTTCTTCGCATACAAAAACTGTCAAGGTAGCAATTTTGTTTCTCTGTGCTCAAATAGCCCAAAATGTCTACCTGTATATAGGTGATCTGAGCTTTGCAACAGCCCTATGGCCTAATGTTTGATTCAGACTCCCCAATGGGCTTAGTTAATGCCTGTACTTTTGTGTTCTGGAGTATACATGATTGTTTAGTCATTAATATCTACAATTAGGATAACACTGTCACGTGTCTGAACATGAACTTTGAAAATTTTGATGTTTCACTTATCTGTGCCTTGTGGTTGTACACGTACCCTCCTGGTCATGGAGACGTCTTCCCCTCTTTGAAGAATAGTGGGAAACTTGATGCATTGCTGTCAAAGGTCTACCCTAAATGCCCTGCCTTGTGTAATATGGTGCACATATACTTACTCCTGCTACTTTTTTCTTTTTTTTCCTTTATCAGGGCAAAGAATATGTCTTCATTGCGAATTCAGATAACTTGGGAGCTGTTGTTGATCTGAGTATCCTTAGGATGGAACTTGTTTTTTCTTGATAATTGCATTATATTGATTTTTGGTCTCAATCCTTTTCTAATTACTTCCCTTTATAGCAATTCTAGGATCCACAGATCTGTATCCTTAATTCACTGTTGAAGAAATTCTGAATCATTTAATCAAAAATAAGAATGAATACTGCATGGAGGTAAACCAGATCATTCCTTCAATTTTGGTTCTTTTGAAGATTTTCTTTTGTATCTTAAGAGATGCAACTTTGCAGGTCACACCTAAAACACTGGCTGATGTCAAAGGTGGTACTTTGATCTCTTATGAAGGGAAAGTGCAGGTATCTTTTTAAAAAGTTTTCTTCTCTTGCATACTAATACTTGGTTATGAATGGAGGGTAATTGACTCTACAATGGCTTAAGTTTCATAAAAAAGTACTTAATAATGCTTGCTAGATTCTACCTATCACCCTGGGTTCATTATTGGAAAACAAAATTTTGTCATTATGTGCTTATGGAGTTAATAATAATAAACTCCTAATTGCTTGATGCTCGTATCCTATTTCTTCTTGTTTGCCACTCCATTTATTTCTTTTACAGTTCTTTTGATGATCAACTTATACATGTAGTAACTGTAATTCTTCTTTATTGTGCACAGCTTCTGGAAATAGCTCAAGTTGCTGATGAACATGTGAGTTCTAGATTTACAATATTATATATATATTTATCAATTTGATGACCTTACTATATTTGCAGTATTCTTGTTGCTTAGTGCATTTTTTAGCTAGCGGAAAGCAAAATAGATCTTACTATGTACCGGTTTTCAGTTTTAGTGTCTTCCCTTCCTTTTGAGTTGGGAGAGAAGGGGTGGTGTGTGGGGGTGTTGGGGGGGGGGGG
>JAPKLX010000560.1:0-32911 GCA_026898415.1 Leonotis leonurus
ACAATACATAGTTTGAAATCAAGCTCACACTTGATTTCTGCTTTGTAGATCTCACTTGAGAGACTTTATCTGGATAGAATCTAATCGATTGTAAATCAATTTACTCTATCACTTTGAGCAATCTGTAAACCAGAAAGCTTACATCTCTCTGATTTAATTGGTCAAGTAAACTGAAAAGTTTGCATTTGGTGTATTCGCCCCCCCCCCCATACACCAAACCTTGCTCTTTCGGGACCAACAAACGTGTTGTATCAAAATCAAACAGATTGTTATAAAACGATCTATCTCCAAGATATCTCATTGTTCAACTAATGATGGGCTCAAGAATCAAGGTAAAGAATCAAATTATTAATTTGGACTTAAACAAATTAATATTTGATTAAACAGTTCGTTGGACAGATCGTAGTAAACGATCTGCTAGCTTAGGACAAACTAGATGGTCCACACGATAAATATGGTGGACTGCCGACATACCTAAATTTATCATAAGTCAACGATTCAGTGTATTGTCACATCAAAGAGGATATTTTAAGGAATGAAGTATAATAATATCAAAGTAGATGTACGATAGATCATTCATGTTAGGGCAAAGCATTGGAAATTGCGTGAAAGGTGGGACAACCAGCATTACAGGCGACTCTTGTAACATCAACTATGCCATACATTTAATGCAGCCATTAATGCGATGAAGAATGACGTTTCATCTCTCTAATGGATAGTTCCAGTCATGGATCTATAAATACCACATTCACTTCCAGAAACGTGTACGAGTATTCGAGCGATTAAACTAGCCATGACTCTGCTCAAAATCTTCAAGCTTTCAACGTTCAAAACACTCCAAGTCATACCCAGAATTCTCCGAGTGTTTACAGCCGCTTGAAGCTTTGTGTTTCTGGAAAATCTTTTCAAAACCAAAGCCAATGATCTAGATTAGATCAAAGTAAAGTTTTTATTACTTAGATTGTAGTTCTCAATATTCGAAAGAAGTAAACTGTAACCACAAAGATAAAATCTAGTTTTGATTTATCTTTGTGGCTTGTACTCAGTGAATAAAAAGAAAGGAGAACCTTTAGTGAATTTTCGATCAAGTTATTGATCAAGCCGTGGATGTAGGGACAATTTATCACGAACCACGTTAACTACTTGTGTTCATTAAATTTCTTATTTACGTTGACTATTCATTCTCATACATATCATATTTTTAAATCAATGTGTTAAAGACTTGAGTAAGAAAATCGTTTCCCTTATTAAAAAGAGCATTAACCACCAAACTTCCGCATACAACTTTATTTGAGTTTAACTTGTTTTAAGTTAATCTTAATCTTAGTTAATCACTTCTCAAGGCCTTACATGTGCTTGTTTTTTTCTTCGTTAAAGAAGAACTTAGCTTGCAACTCAAGCTATCTTATATTGTTAAGTGTCCTTAAACCTTGATACTTAACTTTAACCGAGAAAACCCTAAAAATTTTGAATTGGTGTATTCCCTCCTCCCCTATACACCAATCTAGTTCTTTCGGGACCAAAATATTTGTATTCCCATTTTTATCCATCGTAGTTAGTTTTATCTGATTTTATGATTCTTTAATTTTTTTTGCTAATCATTCGCGCTTAGAATGATTGAATTGGTCAGTCTCATATAATTTTTCATATAAATTATTATCGAGTTTCACAAACAATATATAATTTCAAATTTCTAAAATATTAATGAGTCAAGTTTTATATATTTTAACATATTTATTATATATTTCATTTGCATGTGAAACTGAAATACCAGCTTAAGTGTTACGATAGCAGGTAGATAGAGCAGGACAACTCGATATTGTGAACTTCTCTGCATCAGGTCACTGCATCTTGAATATGGTAGGTTGATCTTGAAGTCACTAGCATGTCTCCCACAATCATGTAACCTGTTCAAGTGGTCTGCCCCAGGTACGCAGTCTGCTGCACCTAAAGTGGCTTGCATGGACCAGGTCCCTGAGAAGACCTGTCCAAGACAATGTCATCACCAAACTTCAAGTTTACCTGCCTAAACCACATTACCAACCTTCCAGGTTAGGTCACCACGATCAGGTCGATACCATCGACCTGATTATCGGCCAAGTATCGACCTGATCATCGCCCTGCATCCCATCTACGTTATGTCTTTAGCCAACTAGATGTTTCTAAGACATTACGACAAATCTCCACCTTGACTTACAAGATTCCAAATTGGCTGAGACTCCAGCTAACTACACCTCACCAGGTAATCTTCTTCCAACATCAGATTGATGCCCCTCCAAATGGGGTCAACCAGTCCACTGATTACGCCGTGAAGTATCCACCAGATCAGGGCACTACCAGCTAGATACATTCAAAAAATTTAGGAAATACCTAAACTCTCCATGTGGGATAATCTGTGTGAACATGTAAGCTGGATTATCAGTTGGACCAACCTTTTCACCTTAATCTTCTTTACATTCCTTAGGATATGATACCACACACATCTTTATGCTTCGTTCTTGTAATGCCCCGCTCTTTTAATTCCGAATTAATTCATGAATTTCTCAAATTAGATGTTCTTGTATTTAAATTATCAGAATGAGATTTTAAGGTTGAATGGAAGTAACCTAATGTTGGTCCCAAAAGAGCAAGGGAATACACCAAATACAAACTTTTCAGTTTACTTGTTAAATTATTAAAGAGTTCAAGCTATTCTTATTTAAGAAATTGCTCGGCAGATGACTAACCAGATTCAGATCAATACCAGATTAGTCCAAACAGATTGCTCTCTAGTGAAAACATTTAGACAATAATAAGAGTGATCTTATTATTTTCAAAGTATTGTGCGTGCGGAAATATGGTGGATTTAATGGGTGCTCTTGTTTAGAAAACCTTAAGGATTAATCAAGTTGTATTAGTAGATTGATTGAGATGCAGATTATATGATAGTGCAGATGGTTAGAATAATAAACAACTGAAAGTAAAATGCAGAAATATAAAGAACACAGTTGTTTAACGTGGTTCGGGAAATCCCTACGTCCACGATCTGGTCAAATCTAGACCAGATTATCCACTACTAGGATACTCTGTTTGTTAATACTCGTGGAGAACGAGTCACAAGTATCAATCAATGCTAGAGAGATACTTATGCACGAAATAAGGGTCGTGTCCCTTTACAACAGATTACCTCTACGTTACCACTAGAAAACTACTAGCTAGCAGGGTGATCTCCTTTCTCTCGATAAGACAGACTTGAATCGAGGTTGGGTTGGTGTGATGTAGTATCACAGTTTGAAGCTCTTAGTCTGGTTCACAGATTGCTTGAGAGTATGTTGACAATATAGCTCGCGTGCGTGTTGTTTTTTTTTTCACTCCAGACCATGGCTCCAAATATATATAGGCATTGAATTTAAAATTCTAGCCGTTTGTTGATTGGCATGAGATTGATTGTTTGGTTTCCAATCAATGCTATCCATCATATATGTTCTTTCCATGTAGAGAACGTTGACTCAATCTTCAAATTATGGAAAGCAGATTGCCAACGGCTTCTTTCCTTCTATGTGTCAACCGAAGATTCTCTTTCCAATCCCTGTTGGATGGACTTCAAATTTGACGTGGCAAGATGGTATGATGTGTAGGATGATGTCATCTGGTGGTTTGATGACTCTAACGATCTGGTGCTACGCTGTAAGCGACGATCTGGTCAGTGATCTGGTCGCTGTCTGTTACAGCAGATCGATTTCTTTTTTGGCGTGAAATCTTGGTCTTCATCCTATACTATTTATAGAAATGACTTCTATAGGAATAACTCCTTTACATGTTAAGTCATCTCCTAATCTGTTCTTTAATAGAATTCACTTTAAATGTAGTGATCTGCTTTACACGTAGAACAGTTTAATCAAAAGGAACTAAGTGTGTTTCGAAGGATCATCATCAAAACCAAAAATACATTAGGGTTCCCAACACCTAATGCTATCGCAACTTGTGCAAGTTAGATCCAATCGAGTCATTGAATGTGAGTCGGTGTCACTAATGATAAATTAGTAGTCAATCATCATTATGTGGAATAGTGACCTTATATAGATATAAGGTCATGATAAAATTAATTATTAGTAAGATTATAACCAAGTTTAAATTATTTATGAATAACAAACATTTATAGTGATTAATGATATTTAATGCAATCATTAATAGTGACTAATGATATTTAATAGAATCATTAATAGTGATTAATGATATTAGTAGAATCATTTCTAATGATTAATAGTAATAAGAATGTAGTTGGTTATATAAGTACAAATCCCACTCTAAATTCCTTATGCAGTCAGGAGAAGCCCTGCCCAAATCCTAAGAGTAGAAGTCTTGTAAGGTAATCTAGTTCAATCCTTAAGACTCTTAAATGCTACCGATTGAGTTAAATAGCAGTAAGACACTATTCAGAACAAGTCCCTGAACTTTCAGATTTTTCCCTCTTAACGACAACTAAAAATATGAAACAACATGTCCATTATTAACCACACCTAGCACACAGATTCATGAAATCAGATTCTCTCATTAGTTGAACTTAGAAATTTCTAGAACCTAAATTTATGACTACGATTAGAAAGATAGAACTTGAGAGCCATTAAAACTATTCTTGATTCCATCTGTTTGACTAAGATATTTCTGGACATATGAATCAGAATAGACTCATAAATAGACATTAAACATCTAATACCTATAGCATACCATGCCAAAAAAGAATCAGAACCATGTATTACAGTAACCTAAGACTTAAGAAACAGGTGTAAACTAACATATGTAGAATTCAGAAACATATATATGAGAAAACATTAGTTATGACTTCATCGGTTGATAACATGAACTATATTCTATAAATGGGTTAAGTTTAAAATTTTCACCCAAGGACACCAAGACATTAAAGAACTAAAGCATGCATAGGCAGAAATAAGAATTCACACCAGAATTGTTACCTTAAACCACCCTGACCAAAATCGAATCTAGAACCTCACCCCAACCAGGAGCCGTAGCCATCCTCCTTTGAACCAAAAAATTCCCTCAATCAGATTCAAAGAGAGGCAGATAGTCAGTGAGAATTTTAGAAGAACAATGAAACATAAACTTTCTAAGGAAAATATCAAGTCAAGACTTGAACTCTAATATAATAACATTTAATAAAAGAGTTGGAGAGATTGAGGGAAAAACAGTAAGTAAGGGAGAAATAGAAGATATATCCTGGGAAGAAGGCAGGGGCTGCGGCCGCGACTGCAAAGGAGGCGGCGGCGCGGGGCTCTAGGGCCACTACCATCCTTGTCTGCACCGTCGGAAGAAGAGTTACGCGTGAGTACTGAGAAAGAATTAGAGCGCCCAGAGTTATAGGTGTAGAAAGAAAAAATAAGAAATAGGAGAGACATAAGGAGATTTACCGAAGAGATGGTGGGCACCGAAGGATGGTTGCAGCCGGAGAACGCCGAAGGAAAGAAAGGAAGCAGCGGCGACGAGCGACGAGGTTAAGGAACAACGATGGAGGAGATGAAATTCGAGAGAAATAGAGAGGCAAGCGGTGGATAAGTCTTGGAAATTAGGGTAAGACCAATTCAAGGAGTAGGAAGAAAAGTGTAGAAGGTGGGCTAGGTTACGGGCCGGATATTGGGTCGGGTCATATAAGGGACTGGTCCAAGAGTTAAAATATAACGAACCTAGATTACTTAAAGTTGTGGGCCAAAATAGATAAAATAGGTGGGCCAACTTAAATAATCTGAATGTGCCGAATTTTATTTAATGAAATGGGTTGAGTTTAATTCTTATATGGGATAACCAATAAATCTAAATGGGCCAACACATTTTAATTGATGGGTTAGGAAATTACATGAATGGACTAGTAATTATTTCTAATGGATCAAGACTTACATTATTCAGACTATGTCTAAGTGTGAGATTATTATTAATGAAATTAGAGAATAAATTATTAGTTAGTATTTAATCATAATAATTGATTAAATTTTTAAATCATACTTAAGTATATTAATTAAGGTTAATCTAACCTATAAGATTTAATTAAATATTTTGATTTAATGATCAAAATATACAACTAGAATTTTCTTTATTTATTATACCCAATAATTATTTTCTTGGGTGTAATGAATTTACAAATCATAGCTTGATTTGAGAAATCAACAATGACACCTCTAGACAATAATTACGATACTTGAAATATTAGATACTCTTGAAATTTTGTCTCGCTTGAGATTAAAAGACCAGAGAATAATTATCGAAATAATAAAGGATAATATTTCCTTACACATAGAAATATTAGATACACTCGAAATTTTGTCTCATTTGAGATTTATTTAAAGGTTTCGACGAAAGGTCGGATCCGATTAGGCTTGTTAATGGGTGGGTAAAACCCGGACCGGAACCGTTAAATTAGATACGGTTCTAGAACCGGAACCGGACCGTTGAATATCAGATCCGGACCCGGACCGTTAATTAAAATATTAATGGTTCCGGTCCGGGAGAATACCCATGGGTATTATTGGGTATGAGTTACCCATGGGTCTCCCTATGTTTTATTTATATAATTATTTTAGTCACCAATTCGTTAAAACGAATCCGGATTATAAATAAATTAATTAAATATAAAATATTTAATGATGAAACTTCACTCTTATTTTATTTAATCATTATTAAAAAATCACTTAGATACCATAATTATTTTACGACTTATATGTGTTTATTGTTTCAATACATTTATTATTGAATTAGGACGTATAGAGTGTCCGTCTACAATTAAGGATGTAACACGAGATATTATAAAATATTATTTTTTTTAAGATAAAAAAAATTGAAGAAAAAAAATTGGAAAAAAAATGATCGGGCCGGACCGGACTAGAACCGGAACCGTACCTTACGGGTCGGGTCTGGACCGATCATGAGCGAGTTTGTACGGGTCTAGAACCGGAACCGGAACCATAATTTTAAAATGAGCAGGTTTTGACCGGTTCCGGTTCCGGTCCGGGTAAAACCCACCCATTGACAAGCCTAGATCCGAGTACTGAGAACGAAGCCATCACACTATTAAAGACTATTCAAGTAGACTTTCTTACTCTATAAAATATGTGTGCATGACTTTAGAATGAATTTGTTGTTTTCAAAGTATTGTCTTTCCATAAATATTTCATTTTATGTATGATGCATATCTGTTTATTTATAATCGAATTTGGGTCCCAATAGATTAGATATCTTACTCGAACCAGTGTATACAGTGGACCGTGAGTCATCTTAGCGGGTTGACCGGTCCAGTGTCTGTGGGAGGTGGTCACCTCCACGGCACATAGAACTTCAGATATGGTTGATTACAAAGAACTTAAACTGATCAGTCGAACTTAGATTTTTTCACAAGAAAAGATTTTTGTGAGTATAGGTGCTTTAGAGACAAAAATCTCTATGTTTCACTTACAATGACATGACAGTTATATATGTATGAGTGCGATTTTGACATGTGTCTGCTGAGTACTTTTGTACTCAGCCTTGCATGTATTTCTAAACATGCAGGATGATTGATGGTGAAGGAGGGGTGCTACGTTCGACCTTTTTGTTGATCTCTTATTGACTATTGGGGGTTTTAAGTGTCTTCATACATGTAGAGATGATTTCGATCCAAATGCTTCCGCTGCTAGTTTGAGATTGTTATGTATTGAACCCAACACATCAGTTTCTTTTATATTACGTTGATATGTATTGAGCCTAAACTCAAGTCTTTTATGCTAATCATGTAAGATGAATTATTCGACTAGTTATGAGATTGTTATCCAGTTCATCCTTGTTCATTTTCCCCATTTATATTTCCGCTTCTTTAATCCCTTCCCTAGTCACTATTTCCCCGACATTACTATCCTTAGTAGAGTGCGGTCGTGACAGAGTGGTATTAGAGCATTTCTTACTCTGAAACCAAAAGTCTTTTTCGGATCCTAGTCTAGTATTGTTTTACTAGACTAATGTTGCTTCTTCAAACTAGTTAAGTGAGTCGACAAAAGTCTAGCACTCTGACACATCACGCTCAACAAAGAAAGAGTTAAACAAAAGTTTTGAAAACTTTGAAGTTCATGTTTTGGCAGGAAAGAATATATTTCTTTCAACTGAAGTTTGATATTTAAAAGAAATGCAAATATTTCTTTTTGGTTTAAGTTGACTATTAAAGAAGAGAACATACTCTTTTAAAGCAAAGTTTTGAAATTCTTTTGAAGTGAAGTTTTAAGTGAAAGATAAGGAACACGATTCTTTTCAAAATTTTAAAGGAGCACACCTCTTTTAAAATGAGTTCATAATTATTGTCATGACAATATGACTCTTCCCGACGAACATAGATTGCTTTAAGTTACTTATTCTCATTGAGAAATGATAGCATAGATCGGCACTTAGAAGGAAAATTAGGAGTTATTCTTCACAACTCAGAATGAGAACGATAACAAATAAGAATAGACGAGAATAATCTAGAAGGACGAGAAGATTCAAGATAAAGATGAACATCGATAACCAAATGAAGATCGAGACAAGATCCTTTCTTCATGATTTATCAAAAAATATCACGATAATCATTCGGTAAATTATCATTACTACTATTAGAATCTAAATATAAATGAAATCATCAATTAGGTTTATGAAGATTTAATTATCCTGGAATAATAAATCTTGAATCTAGAATTCCCAAGAATTCAATAATGATAAGTATAAAGGTCTTAACAAGTTGTGACAATCGATCATAAACTATCGGTCTAGAGCTTGGTTTTAAACCAAATTTCTCTTACGATCTTGCCGACTTGTCTTAATAACAACAAATGATAAGACTAAAGGTGCCCCATCTTAGAATCGACCACATTTGTAGGATATTTGATAGGAGAAACTCGACGAGTTCTTAGCTTTTTGCTCTTGCTTTTGGAGAGAGAAATGTTCAGTAGGAACAACATATATTGAAATGTGTGACAAATACTCCTTACTTTGTCAATTGAATGCCAAGAATGGGGAGAGAGTCTCATTACCCTTATGGTTACCATAACTTTAATTTTAACCATCTCAATGGTAATATACCAGAATTTGGGTTCAATCATAGTAACCCGACATCAGACCATACAAATTTTTTTCCAATGCTAAGAGAATTGTTCCACCTACGCCTCTTGACATCGAGTACCTACTTTCGCACCTCCCTATTTCAAACATGAAATCATTCCAAATGATAGATCTTACACAAAAAGTATCTCAACATTTTAGGACCTCACATGGTAAGAAAGTCATGATCATACCTTGGGAGGTATTCTTAAAAATTGTTTTCTTCTAGAAAGAGAGATTAAACGACTAAATAGCCTCAACAAGCGAAAGACGTAATACATGAAGTTCAAGGACACATAGCTAGAAGAACTCCTCCTTCAGAGGATAACAGAGCCTAAAGAAGATTTCGATAAAGTGTTAGAGCATAACGAGGTTGATGGAAGGACAATAAGTAACTTCGTTGTAGAATCATCGAATTAAGTACAAAAAACTATATATGGGTACATATAGTTAAAACAAAATTTTCCTATAGCTCGAACCTTAACCCCACTGGTAACAAGTAATTTCATTTCTTCATTCTAGTAAAGACGAGAATATTTTTGCGCGAAGGGCTTACATTCGTAGTACTATTCAACTATCAAATTCCAAAATGAGGATCGCACAAAAGTTTTTATGGAGACAATTATCTCTAAATATATATATATATATACACATGTGATGACCTTATAGATTATTGCGTCATCTAAGATCTATAAGTTATCAAGTTATTTTTCTAAGAATCTTAAGATAATGACCCTATAAGAATAGTTGAGACCATTGTGATAAATAGAATCGTGAGGGTGGCGTTAGCTATGAGATTTACCACATGTTAACAGAATGCCGCCTAGAGGAGTTGGACTCCTGAGAGGTAGGGATAGAGGACAAAATCCTTGAAACGTAGAAGGGAGACATGAAGAAGAACGAGGGGTAACCCCGCCCCTCCCACAACCTGGGAGGAGAATCAAGGAGCTATTCCTCCGACAAAACCCACCCACCTTCAACTGGTTGGGAGATCTTGTGGAAGTAGAAGATTGGGTGCGTGCTCTAGAGCCGCATCTTCAACTTTCTCCGATGCACTGACCAAGAGCGCATGACGTGCGTTTCTTTCCAGCTGACTGCTGACTTCTGGTGGGAGGCCAGGAAGAATACTATGACCCCATAGCAACTAGAAAACCTGACTTGGGAGGAATTCAAAGCAGTAATATACGAGAAGTATATTTCTAAGAGTTATCGCAAGAAGAATGAGATGAAATTCTATAATCTGAAGCAGGGAAGCATGTCGGTGACGGAGTATGACTGAACCTTTTGTGACATGTCCCAATATGCACCAGAACATGTAGATACTGATGAGAAAATGAAAGAGAAATTATGTATCGGTCTGAGGCATGAAATTAGAATGACACAGGCTAGCCACAGGGACTTATCACACCCGGAGTCTCTTAGTCGCATTCTCGACATCGAAGCAGCTATGCCGGGAGAACGAAAAGCACATACAGCACCACCAACATTCTCACAAGCACCATCCCAGTGATAGAACTCGTATAAGGGGCTCATAAATGCGTAGGAACCACATGTTCAATTAATCGCATAAATAATTAATTCTTAATCACATAATATCATATAAGAGAATATAATTGAGGAATTAAATAATTATACATTCTCCTTCGCTAGTCCTTCGCTTGTGGAGAAACAAATTGAATCGTTGGCAACAAACCAGAATCTCTTCTAGATCTCCTCGAATCTGACCTTGGAAACTTCTAACCTATTCCCGATCTACTACTTGAATATCGTGTGAGCAATATTCTATCAAGTATTGAAGAGAACAACAATGAAAATTAGAGCGTTTGAATACTCTTAATTTTTGAAAATTTAGAGATGAATCTCTCTAGGGGTGGCCTAAAATATGGTGTTGGAGGGAGTGGATTTTCGGCCCTCTCTTGTACTCTATTTATAGATATTTTGGGCTAGGTTAGAGTTTCGATGAGTTTACTCACCTTGTAGGCCCGTAGTTCCCTTGAGTTTGTCACTACACCAGAGTTATCACAATAAATCGTGATACTCGCCGACATACTCGAGAATCACATCTAGGTACATCAAGAGGCTTTTGAGCTTAACTGCTTCATTTGCGGCCTCAGATGCTGTCACATATTCAGCTTTCATGGTGGACTCCGCGATGTATTTTAGTTTCACACTCCTCCATGTCACGGCTCCGCCTCCCAAAGTAAACACATACCCGGAGGTAGATTTACTTGAGCCTCAATCCGTCTGAAAGTCAGAATCGGTGTAACCCAAAGGGCATAATGAATCAGCCTGGTAAACCAAACGGGTACTCCTAAATCCGTTTAAGGTACTTGAGTATGTTCTTTACCGCTGTCCAATGGCCCTTTCCAGGGTTATACTGATATCGTTCTACCAAGCCTCCGGCAAAGCAGATATCCGGCCTAGTACACATCATAGCATACATGAGACTACCAACTGCAGAAGCATAGATTATTTGTCTCATCTCCTCTTTCTCAGTAGGTGTCTTAGGACACATGTCCCGAGAGAGAACGATTCCATGTATGAAGGGTAACAAGCCTTTCTTGGAATCTTGCATGCTAAAGCGTCTAAGTACCTTCTCGATATAGGACTCTTGAGATAAGCACAACATTCTTTTAACTCGGTCATGGATGACCTTGATCCCTATGATGTGTCCCGCGTCTCCCATATCCTTCGTATATAATTGATTGGATAGGTATGCTCTAATGTCCGACAACACTTATTTGACACTTCCGATCAATAGAAAGTCATCTACATATAGGACCATGAAAATAATTGTCTTACCCTCACACTTCTTGTACACACAGCTTTCATCAGGGCACTGATCAAATCCATAAAACTTGATAACCTAATTGAAACAAAGGTTCCATGACCGAGAGGCTTGCTTAAGTCCATAGATGGACCTCTTAAGCTTCCACACCATGTGTTCCTTTCATTGAACTGCATAGCCCTTGGATTGTTGCATGTGGATATTTTCCTCTAGACTTCCGTTTAGGAAATCTTTCTTGACTTCCATTTTCCATACTTTCCAATTCATATGTGCGGCAACTGACAAGAGTATACGAATAGACTTGAGCATGACTACTTGTGAGAAGGTCTCATCGTAATTGATACCTTCCTTTTGAGTATGGCCATTTGCTACTAGTCTAGCCTTGAAGACAACGACGTTTCTGTCGGGTCCTTGTTTCCGCTTGAAGACCCATTTAATCCCTATTTCCTCATAGCCTTCAGGCAGATCAACTAGCTCGTATACTTCCTTGTCTATCATGGATTGTTGTTCGGAATCCATTGCCTCTTTCCAGAGGTGACAGTCCTTATCGTGTAATGTCTCCTTGTAATTCCATGGGTCCGATTCATCCAGGCCTGGGATAAGTCAGATTCATCTCCCGCTCCAATGAATCGGTCGGGTTGACGAACAACCCTCCCACTACAACAAGGCTCCAGTGTAGGTGGTACAAGTGTTTGGGTTTGTGCCGGTGGTCGTTGTGTTTCTTGTGAATTTGGAGAAAACTATAGTTCTCATTTCCTCGAGAACTACCTCGCTTTTGGACTTGTGGTTGTTCACATAGTCTTCTTCTGGAAATGGAGCGTGAGTGCTGATCACGACCTTTCCATCTCTAAGACTATAAAACTCCCACCCTTTCGCCTCTATAGGATAGCCTACGAGCAAATACAAATCAATACGAGATACAACTTGTCGGCAACCTTTTCTAGCACGTGTGCTGGACAACCCCACACCTTGAGATATCTTAGACTGGGCTAGCGCCCGGTTCACAACTCAATCAGTGTCTTAGGGACCGACTTAGACGGTACCAAGTTCAATGTGTAAACTGTCGTTTCCAGGGCATATCCCCAAAACGAAATGGGCAACTCTGCATAACTCATCATATATCTTATAATCTCCATTAGCATTCTATTTCGTCTCTCTGCTACACCATTTTATTGGGGTGTACCTGGTGCAGTCAACTGGGATTGAATCCCTGCTTCCGACAAATGGCTCAAAAATTCAGCACTGAGGTATTCGCCTCCATGATCAGAACGCAGACACTTGATAGTCTTTCCATGACCATTCTCCACAAGTGCCATGTATTCCTTGAATTTTTTAAAGGATTCTAACTTGTGGTGCATCAACAAGACATATCCTATTTAGAGTAATCATCAATAAAAGTAATGAAATATTGCATGCCACCTTTGGCCTGGATCGACATTGGACCACAAACGTCAGACTGAATGATATCCAACACATCTTGGGCTCTATTTCCTTTGACCTTGAAGGGTCTCTTGGTCATTTTACCTTCTAAGCAGGATTCACAAATCGAGTATGGCTCAACTTGGAGTTTATCCAAAGGCCCGTGTTCCAGTAACTTTTGAATCCTCCTAAGGTTAATATGTCCAAGTCTTAAGTGCCATAGATATGTATCATTCGACGAAAGACAATAAGCTTTTATCTTCTTGAAGTTAGTAGATAAGTTAAGAGTTGAAGTTAAACGTTGTTTGGGTTTCGCAGAGATAGTATAGAAATTGTTAACTAAAGTACCAGAACAGATAAACAGGTCTCTTTTCTTGATAATAAGGGAGTCATCAAAAGAAACAAAATATCCATCTAAAACAAGTTTAGAAACCGAAACAAGGTTCTTTATAAAACTAGGTACTAATAAAACATCATGTAAAACTAGAACAGTAGAAGCAAACTGCAACTCTACGTCTCCCACTGCAACGGCCGCCACTCTCGTCACGTCGCCCAATGAGAAAGAAATATCTCCGTCTCTAAGCGGCCTAGATTGCAGGAGGACCTACGAATCACAACAAACATGGTCGTATCTACTACCCAAGAATGGGCAAAACTAGTCAAATAACATGATGTAACCACTAAAGTTATAGACGTAACTTGACCGCTCAAAGACTTCAATAGACCATGTCGTGTGTTACATGTCTGCTAAGGAGTTGAAAATGATGTGACATGATTCTAGGAAAGTTGGGTTAAGCAGCTGACCGAGTCAAAGGAAGATGGTTAAGCAACTAACCAAGTCAAACTATGTTCCTGGAATGTCGCAACAACAAAGGATAACTGTATTCCTGGATACTTAAATATATTAATTAAAGTTAATCTAACCTATAAGATTTATTAAAATATTTTGACTAAAAGATCAAAATATTCAACTAGAGTTTCCTTTATTTATTATAATCAATAATTATTTACTTGAGTGTAATGAATTTACAAATCATAGCTTGATTTGAGAAATCAACAATGACACCTCTAGACAATAATTACGATACTCGAATAATAGTCGAGTTAAAAGACTTGAGAATAATTCTCAAAATAATAAAGAATAATATTTTCTTACACATACATATATTAGATACACTAGAAATTGTGTCTCACTTGATATTTATTTAAAGGTTTCGACGAAAGGTTGGATCCTGGTCCCGAGAACGAAGCCATCACCAGTCGAGACTATTCAAGTGGGCTTTCTTACTCTATAAAATATGTGTGCGTGGCTTTAGAATGAAATTTGTTGTTTTCAAAGTTTTGTCTTGCCATAAATGTTTTGATTTATGTATGATGCATATCTGGTTATTTATAATCGAATTCGGGTCCCAATAGATTAGATATCTTACCTGGACTAGTGTACCCAGCGGACCGTGAGTCATCTTAGCGGGTTGGCCGGTCCAGTATCCGTGGGAGGTGGCCACCTCCCCAGCACATAGAACTTCAGATTTGGTTGATTACTAAGAACTTAGACTGATCAGTCGAACTTAGAATTTTTCACAATAAAAGATTTTTGTGAACATAAGTGCTTTAGAGAAAAAATTTTCCTATTTTTCACTTACAATGGCATGACAGTTATATATGTATGAGTGCGATTTAGGCATGTGTGTACTAAGTACTTTTGTACTCAACACTGCATGTATTTATAAATATTCATGTTGAGCGATGGTGAAGGAGGGGTGCTACGTTCGGGCTTTTTGTCGACCTCTTATTGACTCTTGGAGGTTCTACGTGTCTTCATACATATAGAGCTGATTTCGATCCAAATCTTTTCTGCTGCTTGTTTGAGATCATTATGTATTGAACCCAACACTTCAGCTTCTTTTATATTGCGTTGATATGTATTGAGCCTAAAACTCAAGTCCTTTTATGCTAATCATGTAAGATGAATTATTCGACTCGTTATGAGATTGTTGTCCAGTTCGTCCTTGTTCATTTTCCCTATTTCTATTGCCGCTTCTTTAATCCCTTCCTTCGTCACGGTTTTCCCGACTTTACTACCCTTAGTAGAGTGCGGCCGTGACAGTTCTCTCATGGTGGACTTGATCTTTGAATAAACATATGGCTCCAAGGTTGTCACAAAACACTGTAGCCATCTCTTGTTTCAATCTTAGATCACCAACAAGACCCTTGAGCCAAATAAGCTCTTCGGCTGCCTCGGTCCATATCCATATCATCGACCTTCTGCTTTCCTATCATAGACCCATGTACTCTGCCACAATCGTAGACAAAGTAATTGTGTCCTGCAGAGTTGTCTTCCAACTCACCACAATTACACGTAGAGTAAAACATATTGTATTATTGACATTCTGCTTTTCACATCACCTTCAACGTCTGAGTCCGAATACCCTTCGACAAGACAGGTCGTATCTCCTCCATTAATGAGACCCACATCGGATGTACCCCTAAGGTACTTAAAAATCCTCTTAAAAACTTATCAATGTTCCTTACTAGGTAGCCCCATGAACCTGCTAACAACGATCACTGTCTGAATGAGGTCAAGCCATGTACAGACTATAACATATATCAAGCTTCCAGCTGCATCGACGTAAGGAACTTGAGTCATGTACTCGACCTCTTCAGCTATCTTAAGAGCAAAGACCATTGACAAATTAAGATTTGATGCACTTGGTGTATCTATAGGCTTGACTTTATCCATTCCAAAACGAGAGAAGATTTTGTTGATATAGCTTTCCTGCGAGAGAAACAACTTCTTCTTGCTTCTATCCCAATAGATTTTAATTTCCAAAATCTTTTGAGATGCACCCAAATCCTTTAAATCAAACTTAACACTAAGAAGACCTTTGAGTTTCTGAACTTCACCATTGTCCTCTACAATGAGCATATTATTTACATATAGGACCAAGAAGATAAAAGAATCACATTTCAGATCACAATGATATACGCAACTATAATACATGTTCTTAATATAACCAATCTACTCCATGTCTGTGTTGAAACGCTTGTACCACTGCCTTAGAGACTACTTGAAATCATAAAGTGATTTCTTCAATTAGCATACAAACTGTTCTTTTCTTGGGATCCGGTAACCTTTTGGTTGTGTTATATAAATATCATTGTCAAACTCTCCATGAAGAAAAGTCATCTTGACATCTAGGTGCTCAAGTTCAAGGTCATAGTGTGCTACCATATGGAGCAGCACCCTGATGGAGGTATGTTGAACTACCGGAGAAAAGATCTAATCATAGTCCACTCCCTCCTTTTGACTGAACACTCTTACAACCATCCTGGCCTTATATTTCACGCCTTCTTCTGAGGTTACTCATTCATTCTTCTTGAACACCCACTTGCATGTAACAATCTGCCTCCGCGCAGGTCGTTGTATTAGATCACAAGTCTCATTCTTGTGAAGAGACTCAATCTCTTCTCCCATTTATGCAAGCCATTGAGTGGCCTCCGAACACGCCACAACCTCCCAATAGGTGGATGACAACAACCTAAGCATATCGATATGCATTGATCTGGTGAGAACAAGTTAACTCTAAGTTTAAAGGCATGTTGATTGAAGTGAGCATGTCATCTAGGCATGTCAATTAAGGTAGATCAGTTGTACAGGTCGAGGAGGTTATTTAGTATGCAGTAGGGCAGGTTGACACATGCAAATCAATAAGTCGATCTGTTGGAACTAAAAGTTGGTTAATTTTTGTCCAAATTGTTGGGAGCGATTACTCTGCTAGAAACTAACTTTGTACAGTTGGTTTATCTTGCGTGATTGTTAGATGTGGTTATATTTTTAACTTTGTACAGTTGGTTTATCTTGTGTGATTGTTAGATGTGGTTATATTTTTTTTTTCTCTTTATATAATTATAGCTACTGTCATTGTAATCATCTAACACATATTATTCCCTGTAAATTTATGTCTAAAAGAAAAGAGGGTGATACAAGAGTAAAAAGGAAAAAAAATGTTTGTAATTATCTCTAATCTTTCTTCTGAAATTAATAAATTGTTTTTCAATCATTCCGTGAAAGTAGTCCTGATTTTGAGCGGAACAACATATATTCTATGTTTTCCATTTTTGGATTTTAATTTCCTGTTTTGTAATTTCATTTTCTTCAATTGTGTAAACTTACTAGACTAGAGTTGCAAATTTACTGAGGATTTTGTTTGAATTAGTCGGTGGATCAATGTGAACAGCATTACAATTTTAGAACATACCAAATAGACTTTTAGCACAAATAAGTTTTCCCTACTTTATGTCATTATCTGACGAGAAAAGTCAATTATATTCAGAATAAAAGAGATATACATATATGTAATGGTTCAAATAACAATTGAATATAATTTACGGTTATTATTAATTGAACCATCATTTAATATATAAAAAAATATGATTGATGTATAAACATGATTGTTAAAAAGTATAATTGTAATATATAAAAGCATAATGTAAAAAGATACAATCTTATATAATAAAAAAGATGATTGAATATAAATTGCACTTAATGTCACTAAATCACAAGAAGCAGGCTCTAAAGATCTTTCAAAGAGCAAAATGATAAAAGAAGTGAAAAGAAGGAAGGCTCAAACTGTCACGCCCGCACTTCACTAAGGATAGTAAAGTCGGGGAAACCGTGACTTGGAAAGAGATTAAAGAAATCGTGATAGAAATGGGGTAATGGAACGAGGACGAAAGTGAACAACAATCTTATAACTGGGCGAATAATTCATTATACATGATTTGCAAGAAAAAGAGCTTGAGTCTTATGCTCAATGCATGCAACATATCATGAAAGAAACTCGAGTCTTAGGTTTATTACATAATGATCTCAAACTAGCAGCGGAAAGTTACTTGAATCGCTAAAAGCTCTACATGTGTGAAGACATGTAGAACCCCCAAGAGTCAACTAATAAGAGATCGACAAAAGCCCGAACGTAGCACTCCTCCTTCATCATCGCTCAACCTGCATATTTATAAATATATGCAGGGCTGAGTACAAATTGTACTCAGTAGACTCATGCCAAAATCGCACTCATACATATATAAATTGTCATGCCATTGCAAGTGAAACATATGGATTTTGTCTCTAAAGAACCTATGTTCACTAAAATCGTTTTTGTGAAATCTTAAAGTTCGATCGATCTAAGTTCTTTAGTAATCTACCATATCAGTAACTTCTTCTTCTTCTTCTTTGTGTCGGGAAGGTGGCCACCTTCCACGAACACCTTGACCGGCCAACCCGCTTGATGACTCACGGTCACTTTAACCGGCCAACCCGCTCGATGACTCACGGTTACTTTGTGTACACTAGCCCTAGTAGGATAGTTATCCCACCAGGACCTGAATTCGTTTCTTTTAACTTAACTGAGCAGATAGGTATCATACGAAAATCATAAAAATTTTATGGCAAGACAAATATTTGAAATATATTTTCAATTCAAATGCTTTTTGAAAAGAATAACATAAAACTGATATCACATGCATATTTTGATATATAATAAAGCTCACACTTGGTGTGTGGGATAGAAAGCCTACTGATAGGATATGGCCCATCAATAAGGCCCAATGCCCAGAAGCAGCTCGGCGGCCCAACACCTCGGCCCATCAAGAGCAGCTCGGCCGGCCCAATAGCACGGCCCACTTACTATAAATAGCCATAAACCGCCTCTCTCATCTATAAATACTAGATGATAGTTAAATTAAAAGAGGATACACAATCACTCTCTGTAATCTATATTTCAGCTCTCATCTAATTCGTAATAAAAGAGTTCCCCTCTCCGTGGACGTAGACTTCATTAAAAGTCGAACCACGTAAATCCTTCGTCATTTAGACCCCTAACTATCGTGTAAATCTCACCTCGAAAATCGGCGATCGATCACTGGCGCCGTCTGTGGGAACCGAAGTAAATTTTGTGTCCGATCACTATTTCCGAAGTGAAAACACAATGGTTGGATCCACCCGATCCACTGCTATAGCTGCTGCTGCTGCTAAGGGAAAGCAAAACGAGGCTGAAATACCTCGTAATCCACCTCGTCTATCTACTAACGAAGGAGAGGGACACTATGCTCGGTCTGCCAGGCAGGCCGCGAACCGCCGAACTCCCGAAGGCCACGTAGAAGACGTCATTTCCCCCCGAGCTGGTGACTCTGGTAGCAGTGAGAGATTGAATCAAAATCATCAAGGGAATACCACACTTCAACCTATGCTCGGCGATGCGCTCAAAGCATATCTAGATCTTCACGAGGAAGACTTCCTCAAATTCGCCGAACAACATCAACGACGAGGTCAGTGCGAAGATGATAAAGCTGGTCCATCACAACGACCCCAAACTTTGGATCAAATTGCCGAAGAAAAAGATGATGAAGTTTTCCAAAGACAGCATAATCGCCGAGGTAACATTATTTCACCTCGGCGAGGCTCAACATCACCTCGTCAAAACGTCGACCATTACCGACGTGACGAGGAGCACCGAAGAAGGACTCCACCTCGTCAGAACGTCGACCATTACCGACGTGACGAGGAAAAGCGAAGAAAGACTCCACCTCGTCAAAACGTCAACCATTACCGACGTGACGAGGAATACCGAAGAGAGAGGACTCCACCTCGTCGAAACGTCGACCATTCTCGACGTGACGAGGACGACCACCGAGAGGGAAGATTCACTGTTTACAGCAGAATCATTACCCCCTTTACCAACAAAATTCTCTACACACCACTCCCTTCAGCATACAGGGTCCCACCAATCAAGCCCTACAACGGTTCTTGCGACCCGAGCAACTTTCTGTCGCAATATCAATATAATATGCTGAACCAGGGATTGGCCGAGGATGTTTATATGTGCAAAGTTTTCCCCGAATTGTTGGTGGATAATGCACGGAAATGGTTTGACAACCTTCCTCGCAGCAGCATAGGGTCGTACGCCGACCTGCTAGATGCCTTTGAAAGGCGTTTCTTCCAAAAAGCCGAAGCCAAAATGAGTTCGGCCCAACTCCTTACCCTAAAACAAGGACAAGGAGAATCCATTAGCGACTTCCTAGCTCGGTTCTACAACGAGAGCCTCAAGGTCGATCGCCTTTCGGACGATGTCCTCATTTCGGCATTTCAAAACGCCATTCACTCCGGCACACTTTTCAGGGAGCTCGTGAAAGAGCGCCCCCAAACCTCCAAACAGCTGTGGAGGATTGTCGATGCCTTTGCCGAAGCAGATGAGGCGGACAGGAAGAAACGAGCCACTGACCGACCTGAAGGTCAGGATAAAAAAAGAAGGGAAGAACGAGCTGATCAAGGGCAGCATCGACGAGGAGCTCTTGAGAGAATCCAACGAGGTCCATTAGCATCTCGCCTCGGACCTCGGCCTAACCAGGAACCAGATCGGATCGCTCCTCTGAACCGATCTCGGGCAGAGATTTATGAGCTTCACGCGAACTTGTTCCAAAGACCTCCACCGCTATCCCGAACTGGATCAAGCAGACGATCGCAGGATAAATACTGCGAGTTCCATGGCGGCCACGGCCATGACACCGAGGAGTGTCACAATCTTGCCTCGGAAATCGACCGCCTAACACGAGATGGCACTCTAGGAGGATACCGAGGTCAAAATCAACCGGATACTCAACCTCGGAGCAGAAACAAACGAAGAAGGAATAAGGGAGAGAATTGCAAACCCCAAGATAAGAAGACAAGACGGGATGACGAAGACGATGATGAGAATCAACCTCAATATGACGGAGTCATCGCCGCCATCATCGGAGTGCCCCAAGGCTCAACAAGGTCGTCGCTGAAGGCAGAAGCTCGGAACCGACCCGCGGAGGAGCCTTCGTACAAAAGGTTCAAAAAGGACGAGGTCATTATTTTTTCTAATGACGACCCTGTTCCTCATGCCTCGCCTCATCAAGATGCCACTATTATCGAAGCCGTGGTGGCTAACAAGTTGGTACACCGAGTCTTTGTTGATAGTGGAGCCTCGGTCAGCGTACTCTTCAAAGGTTGCTTCGGCAAACTTGACATTGAAGAGGCGCGCTTAAAGCCAGCACCCATTCCATTGAAGAATTTCACACAAGGGGAGACCTCAACAGATGGAACGATCTCACTCCCCGTGACGGTAGGACGAAGTCCATTATCCACTACAAAGATAATCCACTTCTTCGTCGTCAAAGCCAACTCTCCCTATAACATTATATTAGGCAGAGATTGGCTGATAGCGACACGAGCAGTATGCTCGGCCTACCATTTGATGATCAAAATACCTTCAAAGAATGGAGTTATCACGCTTCGGGGAAATCAAACACAGGCCAAGGAGTGCATGCAGGTCGCACTCCGAGGTTCTGGTGTACAACATCCCCAAGCATAGCAATTACAGAACCCCGGCGCGCCGAAGTCAACCTCGTCTGCTGCAGAACCTCTAGAAGACGTCGTACTCTATGAAAACGATGTGTCCAAGATCGTCAAGGTCGGCTTCGTTGGAGGTGCCGAACTCCGAGGTGAAGTTATTCAACTACTTCGGGAGTTTAGAGACATTTTTGCCTGGTCTCCTTTAGACATGACCGGGGTATCACCAGATATTATAACTCATCACCTCCACATCGACCCCGAGGTAAAACCAGTTCGGCAAAAGCAACGAGCCTTCGCTGCCGAAAGAAATCAGGTGATACGCGACGAGGTACGCCAACTACAACGAGCCGATATTCTATTCGAAGTAAAATATCCGACATGGTTAGCCAACCCCGTGATGGTGAAGAAGCAAGTAGGAGGATGGCGCATGTGTGTTGATTATACCGATCTCAATAAACACTGCCCTAAAGACTGTTATCCCCTCCCCAACATTGATAAAAAAGTAGAAGCCCTCGTCGGTCACGAGGTTTTTAGTTTTCTTGATCTATACAAAGGCTACCATCAAGTCCTTATGACTACCGAGGACGCTCCGAAGACCGCCTTTGTTACAGACTTCGGCATTTTCGCTTATAAGAAGATGCCCTTTGGACTCAAAAATGCTGGAGCAACATATCAAAGAATGGTTGACAAAATATTTGAACTTCACATCGGTCAGATTGTTGAAGTATATGTCGACGACATCGTTGTCAAAAGCAAAAAAGTCAACACTACCTTAAACGACCTCCAGGTCGTCTTCAAATTGCTCCGCGAGGTAAACCTGAAGTTAAACCCAGGAAAATGTACTTTCATGGTCCAGTCCGGAAAATTCCTAGGGTGTTGGGTTTCCCGCGAAGGATTAAAAGCTAATCCAGCAAAAGTTAAGGTCGTCCAGGAGATGCAAGCGCCGAAGTCAATACACGATGTACATCGGTTGACGGGCTGCTTGGCTGCATTAAGCAGATTCCTATCTAAAGCAGCCGAGAAGCAACTCCCATTCTTCAAAGTCTTGAAAAAAGCCCCGAGCTTCGAGTGGAATGACGAGCACAAGTCAGCCTTCGAGAGTTTGAAGAAGTACCTCGACAACTTGCCCACTTTATCCGTCCCAAACGAAGACGAGGTTCTTTCCCTATACCTCGCCGCTTCGGACGAATCAATAAGTGCAGTCTTAGTTCGAGACGGACCTCGGCCATTACCTATATACTTCATAAGCCGAGCTCTAAAAGGGCCAGAAACGAGGTACCAACCTCTGGAGAAGGTCGCACTTGCCCTAGTGAATGCTGCAAGACGACTTCGACCATATTTTTATGCTCACCCGATACAAGTATTGACCGACCTACCACTTCGGCAAGTGCTTACGAAGCCTGAAGCTTCGGGGCGAATAGCCAAGTGGGCGGTCGAGCTTGGCGAGCACACAATCTCCTTTGCACCTCGGCAAGCCATCAAGGGGCAAGCGTTGGCAGATTTCCTGGTGGAAACGGTATTCACCGAGCCTTCGAAGCCTACCAAACCTGCCGAGGAGAATATCGAAGAGAAAATGCCAAAGACACCCCCCATAGATTGTTGGAAAGTCTATGTCGATGGAGCGTCGGGCAAAAAGGGAAGCGGAGCTGGAGTTTTATTCATCAGTTCGGAAGGGAAACAAATCCCTTATGCTTTGCGGTTAAGCTTCCCAACCACCAATAACGAAGTGGAGTACGAAGCCCTAATAGCTGGACTTCGCCTCGCGCAAAACCTTCAGATACAGGCCATCCAAGTCTACAGTGACTCCCAGGTCATAGTGAGCCACGTCCTCGGAAAATACGAAGCACGAGATGAAAGGATGAAGAAGTATCTCCACAAGGTTAGAACTTTACAAGAAAGCTTCTCATACTTCGAATTGACGCGAATCCCGAGAGATGAAAACGACCGAGCTGATGCATTAAGCAAGCTCGCGTCGTCATCCACAGCCTCTCCGGTAGAAGAAGTCACGACCCGAAGTATAGACGAAGCCGAAGTGAACACAATAATCGATGACGAGCCGAGCTGGATGACACCACTTCAGGATTATTTAGAAAGAGGCGAACTCCCTGATGATAAAATTGAAGCTCGGAAGCTTCAGAACAAATCAGTCAAATATGTCCTAGATCGGGGAGTATTGTACAGAAAATCCTATCTTCAACCTCTTCTAAGGTGTGTAGGACCCAATCAGGCGGACTACATCTTACGCGAAGTGCATGAAGGATCCTGTGGCAGTCATGTCGGAGCTCGGGCTTTAACCAGAAAGATTATGAGATGGGGATACTACTGGCCGACCATGCTACAAGACGCAGTCGACCTCGTCAAAAGATGTCCGAAGTGCCAAATTCATGCAACAATAACGAGGGTACCTCAAACCGAGCTGACCACCATGCAAAGCCCCTGGCCCTTCATGCAGTGGGGAATAGACATCGTCGGTCCCTTTGAGCAAGCCCCCGGCCAACTACGATTCCTAATAGTCGCCATCGACTATTTTACGAAGTGGGTAGAGGCCGAGCCTCTTGCAAAAATTACGAGCAAAAAGGCCCTCAACTTCGTTTGGAAGAGTATAGTTTGTCGCTTCGGTATACCTCACATCCTCGTCTCGGATAATGGGACTCAATTCACGGATAAGGCATTCAAGGAATGGTGTGACGAGCTCAATATCCAGCAAAAATTCACCTCGGTAGCGCACCCTCAGGCGAATGGTCAGACTGAAGTCACAAACCGGACAATAGTCAAAGGTTTAAAGACTCGTCTCGATAAAGCCAAAGGAGATTGGGCTGAAAATTTACCCCAAGTCCTATGGTCCTACCGAACTACACCTCGGACATCCAATGGAGTAACACCATACAGCCTCGTCTATGGAACCGAGGCAGTAATCCCAGTGGAGATCGGTTTGCCGAGCCCCCGAACTATAAACTTCACAACCGACACCAATGAAGAAGGCCTCCGAACTAATTTGGACTTGTTGGAGGAAAAACGAGAACAAGCCTATATACAAGAAGCTCGGTACAAACAACAAGTAGCTCGGTATTACAACAATCGAGTGAAACATCGACAGTTTCAAATAGGCGACCTCGTTCTCAGGAATAATGAAGTTAGCAAGTCGGAGAAGCTCGGTAAACTCGAAGCCACCTGGGAAGGTCCGTATCAAATCCAAGATGTCCTCGGCAAAGGCTCATACAAGCTCGTCCACTTATCTGGGAAGCCAATACCCCGAACTTGGCATATTTCTCATTTAAAGAAATATTATTTGTAATTTATGTAGTTTGGATTTTATTAAGTTCTTTTGTGAAGCATTTTTTATATACATACTACGTTAGATCCAAGTCGAGCTAAAACTCCAAATTGAGAGTAGCAGTCAACCACGCGAGGAGACCACTCCTATCGATTACATCGACAAACAAGGGACTTCAAAGCCAAAACTTCGACTTCAAACGAAGTGGCGAAGTCAAGCGCGTGAGGAAAGAACTTCAAAGCCTAAACTTCGTCCCTAACCGAAGTGGCCACCCGGAGTCTCAAAAAACTTCGCCTTCAACCACCTGAAGTCTCCAAACTTCGCCTTCAGGCGAAGTAAAACTTCGGTGTCGAACGAAGCTATTCCGAAGTACGAGCCAGTCATCACAATTCGAAGCAAACTTGATTACACAAATTGAGTATAGCTTTAGAGAAGTAATGACAAGAAAAGTTGTATTTTATTTCATAAAGTACATATTACAATCAGCTTGGAGGATCTGAGCCCGGAGACCTACTACTATAACTAAGGTACTTTTCCACGAAGCCCAGACCCGAGCTCGAACTGGCGCCGCCATGACCGAGCACCGAATCCAAAAAGGCCATCCCCTCACCGCGGCCAAAACCACCTCGGCCTCGACCTGAGGGTGCAGATCGACCTCGGCTTTGAGACACAGCTCGACCTCGGCTTGAAGGCACAGCCCGACCTCGACCGCCTGAAGCACGCCGCCCTCCACCTCGGGACATGATGGCAAGAGTCTCTTCTCGAGTTCGACCCAAAGTGAGGGGGGCGCCAGCCGAACTTCTTTCCAACTGACCCGAAGAGGAAGCCTCGAGTGAAGTCTTCTTAGACTCGATCCACCTCTTCAGCTTCGGGTTCCTCTTCTGAATAGTTTTATACATAGATCCGAGCTTGAGGAGTGCCTCTTCCTGCTCGCGAACTTGCCAGGAGTCATCGCCGTACCTTTCTCGGTACTCCCTCGCTCGAGCTCGGACCTCTTTTATTTGTGTAGAGACCTCGTATATGGTCAGACCACCGCTTCTATGTATACGTTCTTCGTACTCTTCATGCTCCTCGCCTATGGCCTTAAAAGTCTGCAGATCGTCCTTGACGTTCTGGAACTTGTCTTCAAGCTCCAGAAACTTCGCATGCTCTTCGTCAAGCTTCTCCTGAGCTGACCTAAGCTTCGCCTCGAGCTCGGTCTCGATGTTGGTAGCTCGGCTTTTCCAACACGCGACCTCGACCTCGGCAGCCTCGGCAGCACGACGAAGCTCGCTTATTTGTTGTTCAAAATGCAAAGTATTGGAGAAGTCAAAGGCAGGCTACAGCAGCAAAAAATTAAACAGTTCAGCACAAAGCGCAGTTCAACAACATATACTTTATATACATGTGGAAAAAGCGCCGCCCTAGCGGCGACGTGATACAAACTAAAAAGGAGAAGAAAAAGCTAACTATCGCCCACCTCGGGCTCCTCAGCGCCGCCCTCACCGCCTCCCTCCTCGGCCTCGGCCGGCCGCCTCCTCGCCAGATCGGCGATGACAGCTTCGAGACTGTCATCCCGATCCGCAGGGCAGCGGCGAACTGCCTCCTCGGAGAGTGGAGCCCTCTCCCGCGCAAGCCTTTCGACCACCGGGATCACCGCGGTGTGTTCCACGAGTACTTCGGCGTACTCCTGCAGCATCTCTTCCTTTGACATCACCTCATACCCGTACTTGACTTTGTCAAGCTCGGGGTAATCCTTGGCGACACGGTCGAGCGCTGCCGAAGTAATCGGTGTACTCATGGCACTCACCAGATGCGCCGCCACTGTGCCGAAATACTTGGAGCGGAAGATCCGCTCGGCGAGGGCTCGGAACACTCCGCCTTGCTCCGCCGCCATCCGCGCCACCCTCTCCTTCTCCTCGGCAAGCTCCTCCCTCAGCCTTGCCGCCTCGGCCTCCGCCGCCGTCGCCTTCCTCTCCGCCGCGAGCAGCTCGACCAAAGTTCTGGCCTCCTGCTCCTCCGCCCTCGCCGCCTCGGCCTTTGCTCCCTCGAGCTCGGCTCTCAGGGCCCTGAACTGCTCGACCCCGCCGACGATGAAACTCGAGAGGGCACTCAGCCCGTCCAGTGCCACATCGGCCTCCTGCACAGGATATGTTAATACAGAACAAAGAAAAGAATAGAAGTAAAGACAAACTTCTTCCACTCACCTCGGGGAACGAAGCCATACGAGCCTCCCCCGACCCGGATGCCCGAGCATCCGGGCCCCTCGCCTCCTCCCTCCGAGGCTCCTCCAGATCGATCACGGGTGGAGTCGCCTCGGCCTCCACCATCTCCGCCCTCTCCCGGCGCGGCATCTCCTCGGCGGCCGAGGTGACTCTCGGCCTCTTCTTCTTCTTCTTCCTCAACGCCGCCTGAAGAACCTCAGGATCCACTACAGAAGAAAAACAGAATATTAGTCCAGTTCGGATAAATGCAGTCAAAATACTAGTTCGGGTAACGAAGACAAACTACACTACGGAGCCTCACCCGGATCCACGTCGGCCAGGGCGTCACATGGGCTCAGCCCAAGCCTCGACAGCTCCTCCTCGGCGTAAGTCCTTTTGACGGCGCCGAGGTCCATCAAGCTCGTCTCGAGCTCGCCGACGGGATCCACCCTCAGTTGAGGGCCGAACTTGGCCACCGACCAGCCATAGAGGGGCACACCTTCAGCTCGGCAGAAGAAAAATTTCTTCTGCCAATTCGACACCTTGGACGGGGTGACCAACTTAAATTTATTTACTGGTGAAAGGTAAACCCACCCAGTTGGCCCCCGCTTCACTCTAAAAAAACGGAGTAAAGACTCCAGTGACATCGGCCCACCTCGGCGACCGACCTCAACGCAAAAACCTACTACCTGCTTAATGGAAGCAGGCGCAAACTGACCCAAGGGCAACTCAAATCTATCTAAAAGCTCAACAAAAATAGGGTGTAACGGAAAACGAAGACCAAAATTGAGGTAGTCTTCATAAACGGTGAAAAAACCTACAGGAGGAGAGCAACCTCTATCCTCTTCCCTAGGTAAGATAAGCTCTACAGACTCAGGAAAACAAAATTTTCTCGCTAGATTGGACATGTGGGATTCACTCATAATGGAGGCGCACTCTAAGGCAGCCTCCGACCCAGCTAACGGGGGGTACTCTACGAGTCGGGGAACAGGGGGTAGAGCCGCTCGGGTAAAGACCCTCACGGTGACCTTCGCCGGAATACTCCTAAGCGGCGACGGAGATTCAACAATCTCCCTACCACTCGGAGTATGAGAAGAAGAAACGGAGAAAGCAGAAGAAGAAGTGGAAACAGCAGCCATTATAGCACAGTACTTACTTGTTGAGAAAATTTGAAGGATTTGTTTCTCGAAGATTGAAGTCGACGATAGCAAAGAGGTTGGAAGCTTTTTGCAGGAGAAAAAAAGATACTAGGGTTGCGAAAAGTGAAAAGTGTTGGTTAGCTTCCAAAGGAAGCCTTTATAGACGTCAAATCACCTTTTCCCAACCGCCTCCTTTTCAAAAACCCGCCTCTTCGGCTCCTCCAACAGAAAGGCGACGCGTGTCACCCACGACCCTCTACAACAGCTGTCTTCCACCACCACGACTTCTACCTCGGCTACAGCCAGAGAGTCACTTCTACCTCGGCTTCAGCCAGAGAGTTACTTCTACCTCGGCTTCAGCCAGAGAGTTACTTCTACCTCGGCCTCAGCCAGAGCTTCACTTCGACTTCGGCAACTACAAGATCTCCACTTCGGTGCCAGATCTTCACTTCGTCCGAAACACACCCACCTCGTCAAGATCTCCACCTCGGTGCCGATCTTCTCTTGAGGGGGGGGATGTGATAGGATATGGCCCATCAATAAGGCCCAATGCCCAGAAGCAGCTCGGCGGCCCAACACCTCGGCCCATCAAGAGCAGCTCGGCCGGCCCAATAGCACGGCCCACTTACTATAAATAGCCATAAACCGCCTCTCTCATCTATAAATACTAGATGATAGTTAAATTAAAAGAGGATACACAATCACTCTCTGTAATCTATATTTCAGCTCTCATCTAATTCGTAATAAAAGAGTTCCCCTCTCCGTGGACGTAGACTTCATTAAAAGTCGAACCACGTAAATCCTTCGTCATTTAGACCCCTAACTATCGTGTAAATCTCACCTCGAAAATCGGCGATCGATCACCTACCTGGCTCGCTTCCTATTCTAATTAAATTTTCGTAAATCTATATTAAATAAACGGGATATTACACAAACAATACTGTTTCATAAATAATGTATGAACTTTTTGAAATATGATTATGAAAGAGAGAATTGTTGAGAAATTCAATTTGAACTCTTGTTTATAAACACCCATGAAAACGATATTCATATTTCTACAATTATCTACTCATATTATTTTCCACGGCAATACGTAGGCGTAACTATTTTCACATTTCTAATGAGAAAACATCATAAAAATCACAAATTTCTTTTTAAACACTTTGTTGGAAAAAACCTATTACAGCTTTTAAGCATGATTTTAGGAGCTTCAATGTAAAGCATGTACGAACGTTTTTATATGGAATTAATTTGTAGATATTTTAGTGACTTATTTAGATTTAATGGCAGAACATCGGGATTTTTCTTCTTTCCATCCTTTTTCCTCTTTTTTGGCTCATTGTGTTCCTTTTGATTTTACTCATATTTACTTTTCTTTTTCATTTTTTTATTAAAGTGTATGGTGACTTTTCAAGAAAAAATTAATATTAACTTGTACGAAGAGATGAATAGGATAATACAATCTTATCTATTCACAAAGAGTTCCATGAATTGTACTAAGTGATTGGCTCAAAAAGATTTTAGGCATGCAAGAATATTTTATATTTTCCTCGTGAACGAATCTGATTAAGATTGACGATTCATAGTCAGCTTAAGATTGAAAATGATGTATGATAAGACTAATTAATAGTAAATGATATGTATCATACGCTGAGTTATTCGCACATTGAAATCCATTGATGAATTTTGGATGTACTTATCATGTTAGTGTATTTTTCAATTCATGAAACTATCAAAGAAACCGACAAAATCAGTTTTCTATCAAAATTTGACCCAACCCAATCCAACACATGATTTCAGGACATCGATCATTGCCCTAAATTATTTCAAGCAGCAAAAAGAAAGCATATGCTGATGCTAGCTGCATATCCCAACTCAAATCCGGGATTAACTTAAGGTTACTTGCGAGCTAAATGACAAATTTTCAAGTAAACTTTGAACAAAGATCAGATTTGAGTTTTTTTTCTTTTCAAAAAATGGGATTGGGCAGGCAAAAATTGAAGCCTTGTCCTGCCAAGATACAACCTACTTGGCCCACTGATTTTGACACCTCAACCAACAACCAACCTAGCACAGCCAGATCCAATGGGAGTTTGAGATATCTTTGTTTGAAAGTATGTAGAAAAGAAGAAAACCAAGGGGAGTTTGGGATATCTTTGTTTGAAAGTATGTACGAAAATAAGAAAAGACAAGCAGCCCAGCTTAAATTAATAACCCAAATCGGGGATTGACTTGGGCTCCATGCGGTTCAACATGGAGATTTGAACATGGATTGGCCGGTCCAGAATAAAAACCCGGTCCTACGCAATAATAGGGAACTTCACACTTTCCCCCTAGCTAATATCTCAGCCATCCATTAATTTCAATTATCAATGACTTTATTCAGAATAAGTAGCAGTGCGCAATCATATTTTCCCTAATCTTGAGAAATACTAATCGCTTAATGTTCCTTATTAAACGTTAAAATAAATAAAGGTAGCACCATCAAACCCTAAAAGTGGCTTTAAGAGCCTTAAGTAATTATTAAGGAGATGCATATTGTTAGAGTTTGAAGAAACTGCAAACCATTCCCCATAGTTTCACACTGCCTTTCCTCTGCACTAACTTTCCCTCACACTCAAGCCCACCAACACTATCCTATTTCTATTTTATTAATTACTGCTACTACTACTACTTTTGTTTTCTAGAATAAACCTAAAAATATTGAAAATTTAGAAAAATAGAGAGAATATGATAGAAAGTCGTAGTACCACTAGTCCACCAGCACCCCTTTCATTTCCGTACCAAGGACACCCTGTGTACCTCTTACACATACCAACCCACCTCCCTCCCTTATTCTTTTATAAATTGCTTCCATCCCTTCCTCTTCTTTTCCATCATTTAATATCTTCACTACGATTCCTTCCATTTTCTCTCACCCTATACTCCATAGCTTCTTCATTCTTCCCTAATCATATATACATATATGAACGTGTGGTACTACGAGATTGTAATAATTTAAGCTGGTGTTTCTGCACCTCGAATGAGGGGAGTGGGGAGACAGTCAATTATTCGTGAAAACGGTTTAACAAAATTAATCAATGGAGAGTCCGTACCACAGTGGCGCGCCGCTGACGAGCCACGGCGGAGGGTCGCGGCCGTCGCTAGGCTTCCCCCTCGGCACTGCGCTCCTACTGGTGGTAATCTTCAGCCTCAGCGGCATCTTCTCCTGCTGCTACCACTGGGACAAGCTCCGCCGCACCTTCTCCCTCGATGCCTCCACCGCCGACATCGAGTCTGCCGGTGATCTCAGCCCTGCTAAGCCTAAACTCCCAAATTCGGTACGTTTTCTTAGTTTTGTTTCCGATCTAATTGATTACATCGCGATTCGCAAATTCTCCGTGATTTTGATTTTTGTGGATTTTGATTTTGATTTTGATTTGGCAGAATTTGAAGCAGAAAGAGAATCAGAGCTTGCCTGTGATAATGCCGGGGGATAATGTTCCGAGATTCATAGCATTGCCGTGCCCATGCGAGCGGCCGCGGCAGGGGAACGCCGTTGTTGAGGCGCAGAAACCGCCGCCAAAGCCCCCGCAGATCGCGGTGCCGTTCTACTGAGATAGTGATCGGCGTTGACGCAATTCATTCCATTCGGCCATGTATAGATTTTTAGAGTTCAATTACAAATATATAAATATATAAATGTAAATGAGCTTTTTTTACTCTTCTTTTTTCCTTGTTCCTTCAGCAAGTCCATATATTTTATCTCATATTTTAGTTTTTGAGTGTTCAAAGTATAAACTTTTTCTCAACGATAAAAGAAGATCTTGATAATAAGTTCTTGCTTTAAATAAACTCAATACTAACCTATAAGTCTGAAATTTTAGTCTGGGTTGATTAATTATTGACTCTGAATAGCTGTATGTATATAACTAGTTAAATTCATGATTCCATATAATCCCAAAAATTCCATTTGTCTGGCATAATTATTGCCTAGGAATTAAATGTCTACTTTTAAATGCGATAAGTTATAATCCCATAATTCCATTTCTCTGGCGTTAATATTGGGTCAGAGGTTAGTTGAATTCATAACATGATGTAAGACATAAATTCAATTTGTGTGGCTTTAAACAAAAGATCTTCAAATGTGATCGGAACATGAAATTTAGGTGGTGGTAATGAATGAGTCCAATAAGAACTGCGACAATATAGATAAATAAATAAATTATTCACGCTATATGTTATCGTGGCAAGATATAAGTTCAAAATTCAACAATTTTCAATGAAAGTTGAATCTGATTTTCGTCCTCCTAAAAGCTATAGACGTTTTTTATTAGAATATCTTATTAAAAATGGTTATTTTTAAAAAGATAAATAAATAAATATTACTCTCTCCGTCTTATCTTAAATGTTCTATAATTTTTCGCACCGAAAATTAAGATAATTTTAATTAATTAATACTTTAATTCTTATCTACCCACTTTCTACTCATTATTATAATCATAATGTAATACGCCGAATCTTCCTAAGAAGTTTAGATATCTTACTACGACTAATTAAGGATTTTAGGAAGAGACTATACCCTATTAGGACCTACCATATGAATTTGGCACCCGGTGAAACATTTTAAACGTTTCTTTAAAAATGATCTTTTCATGCATAAGTCAAAAG